>JASANE010016912.1:0-11534 GCA_030248225.1 Trileptium ribeirensis
ATATATCTAATACTCATGGAAGACACACGAACACAAATACAAACATACACAACACACGCTAGACCTGTCGGCGTCCTGAGCGACAGAGAGGTTCACTCAGAATAAACACACACATACGACACACCGAAACCAACAACAACAAAGCGACACAAGAGAAAACCGACCAGAAACGTCGGTTAAACAGAGAAAACAAAGACAAAGAGAAAGGACAGCGAGGACACGAGGAGGGTGTGGGAAGGGGAACGGGATAAGGGAAATCCCGGGGGATTTTCGAGGGGCTGGTGCCAAATTCGGTCCCAGGACGGAAAACGGGGTCGATTGATACCAAACACAGTGGGGAAGGACGAAATAACGGATCAGAACCCACTTATGGGTTCCCATATGTATTAGTATGGGGAGCTTTAGCGGGCTCTCCTGCATTAACGGATGGGCGGAGCGACGCCCGCCGGGTATCGTTGGACTCACCGTCCAACGGCGATTCAAATGAGGGGTGATATCGCTACTGAGGCGGCAGGAGTAAAAACGGTGCTAAAATTGGTGCGGTTAGAGAGAGTCGTGGCTACAATGGGGGGCGCGTTTGTTGGTCGTTCGGGTTAACGGGGCGGCGGAGCGAGACCCGCCGGGTATTTTTGGGGATGTCTCATCGAGACGAATCCAATGAGGGGTGGTTCGCCCATTTTAGAGTGCGGCGAAAAATCTCGAATTATCGGTGCCCATCAGCGGTTGACAACAGCTTTCTAGGCATCTTTGAGTGGCTGCCGCGGGTCGGCAAGGGTTCGGGCGGAGGTTCAACGCATATTGTTGGACTCCACTAGTCGCGATGAACAAAACGAGGGGTCGCAGGCGCCGGTTCTGACGCGGGGTATAGCGACGGGAATGTCGGAAAGTGGGGTTTCGTATTGGCTGCATACTGCAATAGGTTACAGAAACAAGGCGGTTCTGCCCAGAAATTGTCCACAGGGCACACACATAAATAGATACATGTACATATTTTATATATATACATATATGATATGTCCTAACTACATGGAAAGTGATAGTCCGGGTTCCACGGTGACAATCCTACCTAGCGTAAGTAGCGATTGTCTCTACGTGTTGCAAGCGAAGTCCTGGCGGTGTCCGGGGCGATTTCGGTGGTCCCCTCACGTTTCCCCAACGTGTTCCACCCGTCTATTATGGTTATGTTCCGGATCACAGCACCGTAGACGGTGGCGGGCCTTCGGATTAACCCGGCATCCGTCGTTCCGCATGCTTGCGAAGGCTACCAAAAGTGTGATTTTCGCTTATTTTGACTTGCTGTTTTCCGTGGCCATTGCTCAGTGTGTCGCTAAAACAAAGTAAATTTTATATTTTTGATTTCGGTGTTAATAAGTTTGGTTTCTTGAACGTTCAGCCAAGGGCCTCCTATTCCCGGACGGTCGTAACCGTCAACTTATAGCACGCAGTGTTTGTTGAATGAGTTTTAGGCTAGTTCCCCATTTCCACTGGCATGGGGCTTCTTCTGCAATCTCACAGATCGGTTGGGGGGCGGTTTACGATCTTATAATTTCGTCAAACGGTAACACTCGTCCCTAATTACAGAACTGTACAAGCGACACGTTATACTGAAACGGTAGATCAATATACAAGCAATACCTCAATACAAAATCGGTTCATTGGTACCCAAGCAATACTTTCATACAAAATGGATCACTGGTATACAAGCGACAATTCAATACAAAAGCAATACTTTTACACAAAACGGTTTACAGATATTCAACCGACACAAAACCGATACTTTTAGACAAAACGGTTTATAGATATTCAAACGATACTTTTATACAAAAGCGATACTTTTATACAAAACGGTTTATAGATATTCAAACGATACTTTTATACAAAAGCGATACTTTTATACAGAACGGTTTATAGATATTCAAACGATACTTTTATACAAAAGCGATACTTTTATACAGAACGGTTTATAGATATTCAAACGATACTATTATACAAAAGCGATACTTTTATACAAAACGGTTTATAGATATTCAAACGATACTTTTATACAAAAGCGATACTTTTATACAGAACGGTTTATAGATATTCAAACGATACTTTTATACAAAAGCGATACTTTTATACAGAACGGTTTATAGATATTCAAACGGTACTTTTATACAAAAGCGATACTTTTATGCAAAACGGTTTATAGACATAAGTGACATTTTTGGTTTAACTGGTACATTAATGTGAGTGGCATTTTTATGCAAGATGGTCATGTGCCGACGTCTCCCGGTACGATTTTAGGTACGAAGGTCTTGAAATGCTCATGACAGGGCCGAAGCGGCCCTGTTACATATATAATACATTGTGGAATTTGCAAAAGCACATAAATTTTTAGGAAAATTTCGAATGTAAATACATATAAATAGAGGCTTAATGCGAATTTGTAAACGGAATGAATGTTTTTTTAGTTTTGTTCCAAAATGAAAGAAATTGTGCAGCAGATACATTCCACCCGCATAAAATAGCCAAACGTAGAACAGACAGTACTGTATATAATACATTGTGGAATTTGCAAAGGGACATAAATTTTTAGGAAAATTTCGAATGTAAATACATTTAAATGGAGGCTTAATGTAAACGAAATGAATGTATTTTAGTTCTGTTCCAAAATGAACGAAATATTGCAGCATATATAAGGGATTAACAGTTCTTTTAGTATACATAATCAAGAGTGCATTATGAAAATAGCCACATCATTTCTAGGAGTAGACCAATGGGCGAAGGTGGATAGAAGGAGGCGCCCCCAACAAATTAGGTAAACTAAGATCATATTCTCTCGGTAGAAAAACTGAATTCCAGTCTTATATCATCCGAACCTCTTGCATCCCACTTTCCCCAAATTAGTTGCACCCTTCCAAACCTTCGATGATATCTGCGTCAACAAATGACATCATAAATTTTTAGAGCACTACAGGAGTAACAACAGATGAATGTCCTTTATATGGTGACATCTTTTGTACAAAATTTTTATTTGTTCGCCCTTGGTACGTGCGTGGCGCGCTGTTTGCATTTTAATGCGTTGTGTAACAAAAACATAAAGGGCAGGTTAATTTTACAGGCCTGATATATTTATATTATATTAATAATTAAGAGATCTACAACATTATTACGTTATAATAGTTATAAAACGGTATGGAGCGATATACCAGACACGTTACAGATATAAATCTAGCACCAATAATAACCAAATTTAGACAATGTTGCGTATAAAATGAGAAATGAATTTAGCCATACAAAAGTAATGAAATTGCGACGCGTCGATTAAATCTATATTAGACACAAAAAAGAATGGTATACAATATATTTGTCGTAAAATTCTGTCTACTGGTAAGAGAATATGAATATAGGGATAAAACCCAGAAGAGTCGAACCCCTGAAGTTCAAACCGCGCAAGAGACTCCGCACCCTATCCAAGCCCATTTATACATTAGAAACGTGACAAACTTGCAGCTGATACAATATGTGTTACAATATGCAGTTAGTCCATATTTTATATTCATGAACACAATATTTTAATAAATACTATGTTTTAATTAAAAACGTAATATCATGTGAATGCGAATACCCAGTACATGGTGCAAATAGACCGTGAGTTGCGTATTGGTTTTTCGAAAAATACGCCGCAGCATCTGCCCCGCTATACATTGTCAAAGATAACGCTTGTATGAAGCTTGATGAAATAAATATAGCTTTTGAACAACGAGCTGTCATAACGCATCTCATACTGTCTGACAAAATCTGGGGCAGTTGCCATGCACCTTTGCTGAAAGTGTTCTGAATCCTGCGGTCAAATTTAGCAAAATAAATGATTTATGACTTTGGAACGCCTGGACATTGCCGATAGGCTTGAGCCACAGTTTGTCAAATCCGAAAAAAATATCACAGTCTGAACTTGTGGCAATAGCCGACTCGTTTAGCAAAGCCATATATATGTTTCGTTTTGCATCGTCTGACTTTGAGATAATATTAATATTTATAAGCATTTCCGAAATAAAGGCAAATTAACGTTTTGCTGTTTTATGCTGCAGATAAATAACTTACTGGAATATGCTCATTTGTTCTGTCTAAATACAGAAGCCCTAGTAGCAACTGTGCCAAGCTTCGCACATCTCAAAAAGATTTAAAAACCCATCATAAATTTAATATCATACTTGTAAGGTATGATAATTTTATCATATACTGATGGAAATGCAACGCGTTAGCATCTATCTTTATTAGTTCATAACGGCTATGTGACAACCTATCAAATATACCTATATGCCTTCCTATGCCGCAAAGGATAAGACCTATGTTATATTCCACTATACCCAAACAGTTAGACCAGCAAGTAATGTTGCATTTACTCCTAAAACTAGATGCTACACTGAGACCGTTGGATTGGGCGGCATTTTAATTACTATCCAGATAAATTTATTAACAATACTTAGGTTAAGCGGAACGGATGACTAGTAAACTCAATTAATAAAATTCATTTAAAATCATTCATACCCGAACCATAAGAAACTCAAAGTTTTCTTTGCCAAGATTCATAATATAGCGCTAATATTTAGTGAGTCGTGTCCAGAAACTCCCTTATTTCGTAGCCATATATAACTATTGGGATGAATTAGAAGCACCCGCTTGCTACAAAATCTTGGCCGACATTATTGCATTTAGCCCTAAATACCTTACGTTGGTAAGAAAATATCGACGGCACAATATGCAGCTTATAGGCACATCCACTGTCAAAAGTTAATTCCAATACCGCCGTCATCTTCAAGCTGTAAAGAACAACAGCAATACCTAAACGGTTTTGACTTAAAATTGGGCGTTTCTTCATTCTTATTTAGTTGTTAAGGAGGTTATCATCTATATACCATATCTGCTTTTGCAACAGCACAGGTCGCCTGTACTGTGAAGATTTTCATCGCGTCACAATTAAAATATTACAGGTGGAAACAACGAAGTATGACGTAATTTGTTTTATTCCTTATCTTGGAAAAGGTGACATACAGAGAAATGCTAATATCATTATGTGCCGATGGTTAACAGCAATCAATAATACAAAAATCACATATACCCGCACGTCCGTTCCTAAACCATAGCCGCTGTTATGACATAGATTTGGTTTCTAGCAGTAAATCCAGCAGCAGGATGATCTATCTTTATCAAAAAATATGCAAGTATTAGTTTCTAATTTAATTTTGGAGCTGTATTTGTCGCAATAAGTCAATACATCCCTAGGTGATGGCACCTTTGTCTACCATTTGAACAACATTTGGAATTGGACGTTTCCATCTCACAGTTCAGGAAATAAAGGGGTCATACATAAATTTCGTCGAATTAATGTTGGTAATACCAAGTGTAAAGCTAACTGTAATAAATAATGTTGCATATATTTCTAAATACGTCGATCCTATATACCTATGAATATATAGAAAAAATTCTGGTAAAAAACCAACTTAGTTATTAAGTATTGGCCTTTACTGATATGTTAAAAATATGCGAAAATGTAGCCGTAGTAAAATTAAAAAACAGTTTCTCAGCCCTGAGCGCAACAAATTTGTCCGTTCAATGTTTTGTGATAATAAATATCTCAAATGCTAATTCAAACAGTTTGAAATTTAAACAAACTGGTAAATTATACAATTTAGTACTCGCATATAAATAGTTCAACATTGTTACTTTGAGTATTTGTTACGTGCCTGACACTGTATGACGTATTTGACTTTATGGAAGGATTAGTTCATTTCCAATGTCATGCAATATGTCATCAGCTAGAGATCCTTCGAAGTTTAACTTTTAAAGTTTATATTTGCGTATCATGCTTTAACTTTTAATTAGCCGAGGGTTTAAATAGAACCGCTATGAGTAACATAGCCTTAGATTTACTTCCTTTATCAAGTATCGTACACTTGTACGTGTGATGTTGTTCTTTCAATTTGCGGTGACTTTTAAAGATCAAATCTTTGAAAAAGCCCTGTATTTAAGCGAACTAATCTTCCAGAAAGATATCTGCTATTTATTCTCAGTACGCTGCTGCTCGAATTTAGTTTAAGGTTTTAAGAAATTTTCATTAATTCATGCATCAAAAATGTTAAAAGCAGATGCACAAAATAAGAAATTTTAGAAATTGTAACATTCATTTCGTTTTCATGCATTATCCAGGGTAAATGATAACCCTCTAGCCTATTGTATTTTATAAATTAATAAATTAATGGATCATGCAGAACGAGAATTCTCACAGAAGTTTTAACTAATATGAATTTTCAATCTTATTGCACCTTCATATATTTATCATTTAAATTATAATTATGTCTGATTCAAAAATAAGACGCTGTGTTTCACTTTTCACATAAGATACTTAAAGACCGAACGCGGGAACGTGTAATTTAATCGCTACATGATTACTTAGTCATGATTGTTTGTTTGTCCAATTCTACTTCCAATTTTAACTGTACTTACAAGTATTTTTACAAATATTTTTCGCATATACGTCTCAGATAAATTTTTTTCACACAATATCCTTCGAAATCATATACGAGATCGTGTATTTTAATGAATACGTCGTTGTTTAGACATTATTGTCTATTTGTTCAAATTCTATTTGCAATATTAACAGTAACTGCGAATATTTATTACAATTTTTTGTTTTGGTTTTAAATGCGTTTCAAATAAGCTTCAGCTGCGTTTCTCACTCAAATTCTTCGCGATCAGATACAATATCGTGTATTTTAATCGCCAGGTTGTAGTTTAAACATTATTGTCTATATTCCCAATTCTACTTTCAATTTTAACAGTGCTTAAAAGTATTTATTACAAATTGTCTTTTGGTTTCCAACGCACACATTCTTTTATGTATAATATACTTAGTTTTCTTGTACATTTTCCAGCTAAAATCTTTAGCAAACACAGTAAAATGTTAATTACGTTTTCTCTCTAATCAAACCGATCTAGCTTCTCTCACATTTACAACTCAAATATTTCAAAAACTGTCATACTAAACCCAAGAGGATAAAAGCTAATTTTTGTTTATAATCATTAGTGGTGGTTACTCTATTTGTACAGCCACACTAATACCAAAATGATATCCTTGTATTGAAACATTGAGACTTAAACTAATGCCGAAGGCAGATCCAGTTGTGGTAGAATTAATTTAGTTTACTTCGAAGAGCTAAAACACTTAAAAATATATGCTCTACAGTCAACTGTATAACTCATTAAAATGTTTATTGAATTATTGTTTTCAGCAGTCATAATTCAAGCATATTCATTTGAATTATGAATGTTTCATGGAATAGTGCGTGCAAAAATATTTGTCTCTAGCAGGCGATTGTAAGAAACTAAAATCGCTAATGGATTGTTATATAATATTTTATTTTCTTGCAAACCGATTCTAGAGACATTTATCTTTAATGACTCCTTGTTTGAAATTATAAACTTTAACAGATAGTAATAAGAACATTTAATCTTTTATAGAAAACCAGAACAGGCAAGACGCTGCAATAGAGTCTAAAATCTTTCGCAGCTAGTTATAAGAGACTTTTGTCTCTACTGGCTCTACTAGTTGTTAAAAACTTTTGCCTCTTGCAGCCAGCCATAAAATACAAAAGTCTCATCAATGTTTCAAAATTAATGTTGGCTGCAACAGATTTCTGTACTCTTTAGCTGGCTGAAAGAAATAAACATTTCTAATAGCTAGCCATTAAAAAACAAAAAAATCTGGTTAGGGCTACCAGCTAAATATTTTAGTACTCTAGATAACAAAAGTATAGAATTCAGCGAAATTGATAATAGAAACTCGTTGAATGATAATGCGGCGTTCACGTTATAATGTCCCCAAAGTTTGGAACGTATGTACCTCGTACAGTGTCAAGGACACTGTCTACAACCGAGTAGCTTAGACACCTAATGTTTTTATAACTTTTCAAGGTCAGCTAGCTACGGGTATTCACACTTCTCGATGATCTCAAAAACACCTTGTCTTCCTTGCAGTTGGATTAAAAAACTATACAGCACAGCTTAGTTACATACAGCCTTTGCTATACACGGTGTCCGTTACAGTTAATTAGGTGCATTTGGCATGCCATCTTCCAAAAAGTGTTAGATAATGCATGCAAATTATTGTGAACGCTGCACAGACAAAGCTCCAAAGTTCTCATTAATAACAAATAAAAATTTCCCGACTCTTTGCTTTGACAGTGCTCAAAAACAAGCCAACATATGATAAAACAGAAATTTGTAGTTTGCTTCGAGCAAAACAAAACTTGAACTAGCGATTCTGCTTACCGTAGCTGCCAATGTATCAACCATAGGTGTCGACGGGCCGCGCAGGGTTTACCTACAATAAGAGTTGAACCCCTGCCTGAAGCCAAATTTGTCCCGCCCTCTGGGGTCTCCGCACTGTGACCTCTATACCCACCCCGCAGCGCGCCGACTGCGCGCGGACAATTTTAACGAAAATTTGTAAAAATAGGATGAAAACTGGCAAAAATTGAAATTAGTAAAAAATAGGGTGATTTAGGAAAATTAATCGTAAATTGGCAAAAATCGTTGGAAATTTTAAGCTACTAACAATTTCAGAAATTTACCCTCCCCGCCCCGACGATATCACCGCCGTGCCCGAACACCCCAAGATTTTTTTCCCCGAGTCCTTCTAAGCCTTACCTAAGCCGACGAACGCTCGACACCTATGATATATACTATTAACTGTTATAATCCTAATTCGTGCATGTCCACTAATTCCAAATGCACCTAAAGCACATTGTGAGTCGTTATGCTTACTGAATTTGTAGTATGTTGCATGTCTTCATGTGCGCTGTTATTCTCTCGCGTTGTGAGGTTCTTCTAAGAACCGAACGACAGCTCGAAGATAGCTCAGTGCTTTGCGCACGCAGCTTTCACCCATACAATCCCTGGCGCCGGCTCTAATTTGTCAAACTTTGCATGATACGCAAATGAATTCGCGCAGGAAAAGACAGATATACTGGCCAAACTAATAAAGAAGCAATATAAAATCCAGTCTTGGAAGGGCAGAAAAATATTTCATTCATAAAATATAAACAAAACATTCATAAATCTATTTTAGTTCCAAAAAGTTTATATTAAAATCACACGATACATTAGCAAATCGCTTAGGGCAAAGCCTTCCGGGTATCAATTTTTGTAACGAGGCGCAGTCATATCGTGATAAGAGTGATATTGGTTTTTGATAAGAACTATCTAATAATAATTAACTTCAGTTCAGACATTATTTCAGTTCCGCTTCGACAGCGAGAGGTATCGTTTTGATATAATAGCAAATAAACTTTAGGTTGCGTTGCGTTTTACCCAGTATACGACGAGCGAAGAAATTTGAAAGGGATATGTAAAAATATTGAAATGTCAACTTATTAGCTGGATTAGTTTTTTCATAAATTCAGAAATATTATTTTTTCCGAAAACACATATAAATCCAACAGTTACACACGAAGAAAATACGGAGCACCAAAGCAAAAGCAAAAGAAAGAGAACAGCGCGGCAGCGTCACAAAAGCACAACAACACGGAAGAGCAGCCAAAGCACCAAAACAACGACACCGGAAGCAAAGGCGAGACAAGCGGCGAAGTTAACCAACGCAAGAAGACAAGGAGACACGAGAAGGGAAACCCGAGCAGCGACCGAAAAGAAAAAACATAGGCAAGCACCGCAAGACAGCGCCGACACGCGAGACAACGCCAGAACGACAAAACGGAACGCCGCAACACAACGAGCAACAACGCGAAACGAACGACAGAGCAAAATAAGCGAGCCCTAACTAAGGAAGCAGCAAGAAAGACCAGCCAGCAAAGAGACAGAAACGCAGCCAACAAAGAAACAAAGACAATGCGCGCAAGAGCAAAAAGAACAACAGAGAGCCAGAGAGACAAAAGCCACAACGAGCGCGAAAAGAAGACCAAGCGCCCGCTCTAAAAAGAAAAGCAACTATCTAAAGAAACAAACAAGAGCAAAGAAAATGCGAGAACGGCAAGAAAAAAAAAAAAACAATCCAAGCGAAGCTACAATCCCTGCAGAGACAAAACACCACACCAACAAAAACACAAACAAAGAATATCAAAACAAAACAAAACAAAAACAAAAAACAGACAACAATAAAACCCAAAAAAAACTACCACAACACCCCCAAAACTCAACAAACAAAAAAACACAAAAAAAACCACCACAAAAAAACAAAAAACACCCAAAAAAAAAACAAAAAACAAAAAACAAAAAAAAAACTAAAACAAAAAACAAAAAACAAAAAACAAAAAAACTAAAACAAAAAACAAAAAAAACAACACAAAAAAAAAAAAAAACCTCAGAAATATTTACAATTTTTTGCCGTGAAAATGTTTTTCATCCTATTATAAATGTCTTCTTGAACAGTTTTGGTTTACGACTACGAAAGTAAAGTATTTATACTAGATCATGCATGGACCGTGGTAGTAAGACAAAGTTGGATATCGGGGCGCTCGAGAGGTGGTGTGAGGCATACGGCCCCACAGAGAAGTAAGCCAATCAGCAAGGAAAGGCAAGACGGCGGGGCTGCAGCGCCGTTATGTGTTCGGCGCGTATAGCGTCGTTAGCGGGAAGTGGTTGGGTCACCTATCAGGGAGTAGCCGTGGCCTCGGGAGAGCAGGGGTCGCAGCTTCGAGGGGTAATCCTACTACCCCAAGAGCATAGCGCACTATTTAAGAAACATTTTGGGTAGTGCCCAATATTTAACAGTATTTAGTTCACCTATTACACAATGTTTTATAATGCCAGAATGAATACCATTACTCAAATTCATTGATGTTGTCAAACTTGAGATAAGGCATGTGAAAAACAGTATTATAAATTTAATAATCATCATATGAATTATTTACTGCTGACTTCTTCTAGTTGGGGAGATTGATGACCTGAAAATTTTGGCAATTCAGTTCCACTTTGCCCAAGCTTCTTTATGTCAAAATTAAATCAAATTTATCTGTAATTAGTCGTAACTTGATATATGGATTGATTTAACTGCAATTTTGATAGATAATATGACGTCTTGTGGCATAAATATATTCCAAATCTAGCTTCTGCAGTGTTTGCCGCACGGATGTTGTTGACGCAGGACTCATATTTTGAACCTAAATCAGCATCATTATTGATCTTTTAATTTATTTGTAGCATGGTAAACTGCAGACTCATTTGGCTCAAATTTAGGTGTTGCAGAAAATTGTATATGGCGCACATCAACTACTAATAATAAATCCAATTGCTTACTGCATAGAGTTTACAAGCTAAAAGTGAAAATTTTTGACCAATATCTCTAAAATTTCGCTTTTGTAATATGCAGCTTCGTAGTGGGAGAACTGATTTGACCACTATTCCCACTGCGGTGTGACTTACGAGTTATACCTAGCTTTATGGTCATTCCTGCATCACGGTCATCAAAGAACAATTTGTTCAAACTTTAAAGATAGTTAATCAAGCTACTTAGAAAAAACAATTGGACTTGCCAT
>JASANE010016914.1:0-11720 GCA_030248225.1 Trileptium ribeirensis
TAACGTCTGCCATAGTTATAGCGCAGTTTTATGTAATTTAATAAGTTACAAGCATTACTACACTATGGTATTGTGAAAATCGATAAACTTTCTATGGAGCTATATCGAAATCCAAGATAGCTGCACTGCGACGAGAAAACAAACTAATACAGTGGCCTGGATATAAAGGCAAAATGATGTAAAAAAAGTGCAATGGATTTCCCGTCTAATTGAATTTATGGATTTTCCGTCTATATTATTTGTCGAGTGCCATATTATGTAAATGACTAAGTAATTCGGTCCGATATTTTTTTACGCACTCAAAAAACTAAGGCGCAACTCATATACACTCACTGAAACATATAACTACAATCGACAAAACTACATTGCAGACGTATGTTAAGTTCGTTCGGCGTTTATGCAGCATTCGCATTAAAGAGTGATCGCCAACAACTCACATCAAATATGCTTGCGCTACCATTGCACATAAATATGGATAATGTACCGACCACATGTATATACATTTCACCATAAATTGTACCGCCAATAATTACATTATTATCTGCAATAGTAGTTATTAAATTATTATCTACAATATATATTTAAACTATATGTACAATGGCAGCGACCATAAAACACATTTTCCGTTCAATAATAGCGACAACGTATATGCTAAGTGTACATTAGTAGCGCCTACATATACGTTGTACGTGGAATGGTGGTTATAGGTGTATTATTTATATTTATGTACTATAAAAAGATATTGCAAAACACTGATGTTGCAATTACAATGTAAATAATATAGTCGCTACCAATGCACAATGATCTAACATATGATCGCTATAGCATTCCAATCGAGCTAAGTGTAATTGATATTTCTTGCCACAGAAATGTTGTTCCCAAATTGGGTTACATTTCATTTTGCATAGAATTATGTTTATGAAGAAATATTGGGACATAGATTACAGAATTTGCCAAAAAATTTCATACTGCGGATTTGTTTTAGCGAAGATATCATAAAATCGAGTTTGTATATCGGTTGTTATAGAAGATTTGAACACGAAAGGAACGAACATATATATATAAATCTGGAAAGAACAAAATTTCTGCAACTGATTCTTCTGAAATTGTAAAATACATTTGAAACTGATTTTGTTATTCCTTTATGATAAAATTATGTCTTCCTGGTACTGTGAACAGCTGTAGTTCCTAATGCATAAAAAAACTGTGGTCGCTATTGTTGCGCATATAGCGTAGATATAGATGTTATACCGGTGTTAAAATTATGCATCTATTGTCGCGCTTACATTTCTCGTGCAATGTAGATATGGTCGTTACGATTTCCGCATTTTATGTGCAATGGTATCGTAAGCATGATTAATGTGCGAAGCCGATGTGCGCATTTTAATGTAAATGCTCCATTACTGAACGATAACTTGCTCGCATGGTGCTCAAAACTTGTTCAGAAAATTGTTAGTAGAGTGATCGATTTCTGCACAAAACAAATTCGATATTATTTAAAAAACAATAGTTAATTTTCTGTTAATTAACTAAAATTAAATAAATAAATAAGTTACGTAATTAAAATTTTGAAATAATAGTAAATTTTCTCCATTGATTACTTTGTGGTATAAAAATCCATTTATAAAAACGTTACGTGGTAAGAATCGCCTCCAAAATCTAATTCCAGAAAATTTATAAACAATAAAAAGAGCGAGTAATAATACTTTCGAAAGAACCATTTCTACGTGTCAAAAACTATGTTAATAAATTTAAATTTTTCAGAAATTTCTATTCTTTATATCACCATACATGATTTTATATTGTAAATATTTATAAATTCTAGATAGGTATATGCTATTAAAAATGACGATTTAAGAATGAAACTGAATATGACTTTAAAGGTCCAATTCTTGACATATTGCTTACAGCGAGTGCTACAAACTGTTTTTCACAATGGTGGTAGATGCTCTTTACGCCAATTGTATCAGCTTGTTGATGGTGGCATGTCAGTTGCATCAATTTATAGTTGGTAGTAGGCGCCATTTGCAGTAAATTTGTATATGTTGGCGTGATACTATCTACAAGTAGCGAGTAGCTTGCCAGCATACAAATTTGATGCATTTGGCATGCCAGCTTCCAACGAATGTGTAGTCGATGCATGTAAATTAATGTGAGTGTTGCATTACCTTGAGTAAACCTAATGGTTAAGAATATATTTCACTGCTGCGCTAGAAAAGTCCTTTTAACGAATATACATAGAGCGGTTAAGACAAAAAGAGTTATCACAGCTTATTTCTGTGCAATTTCTGCAACACATTTTCGAAGTATTTGCACAATTTTACCGCGCAGATGCGGTTGGGGTCAATTGTTACTCAACTTACCTTGTCTCAAATGTGATCTTAAAATGATTACAACCCTGCTCTTACAGCCAAACCTTTATAATTTTATATTTGTCATTGTAAATAAACGTGTACAAAGATTGCAGATTCGATTCAGTAGTTGCTCAGTAGATCTTCAATAAGATGATCAGATCCGATTGTCTCAATATATATTAAGATGATTACCAGGATTTATTTTGCAATCTTATGTTATACTAAGCTTATTGATATATTTTCGTTGACATGGTTATAAACATAACGCTTATAATCTGTACCTAATGGATAAAAAATACAGCTGTTACTCCTATTTGGTTGAATATAAATACAAGTTCCGCTAGTACTTGGTATTTCTCACCAGCTCACGCATGGAGCATAAATAACCTTTTTATAGCCCATTTAATGCGTATTAAGTGCTCATTTTAAAGATTGCATTCGAAGAAATCGCAGAGATATACTCGTATGTTTGACGGTTTGATAATATGGTATTTGTTGTTTGGTCGGTCTCTTCAAGCATCCTTGTGAGAGGAACAGCAAATCGGGACAATTAGGACAAGAAATGTTTAGATACTAATATAGCAGAACACGATTCCTTATTATACAATCAAAAAATTCACTCGTTGCCTTTGGTTATCTCAGCTACATTGACTATGAAATTCACGATACTTCGACAGGACCGCTTCATTTAATGTAGGTGCCAAGTAAAGAACAGAACATCGTCATTAGGACAAGAAATGCTTAGATACTAATATAACAGAACAAGATTTCTTGTTATACAATAAAAAAAATCATTCGTTGCCTTCGGTTATCTCAGCTACATTGACTGAAATTCACGATAGTTCGACAGGACCGCTTCCTTTAATGTAGGTGCCAAGTAAAGAACAGCACATCGTCATTAGGACAAGAAATGTTTAGATACTAATATAACAGAACAAGATTTCTTGTTATACAATCAAAAAGAATCACTCGTTGCCTTTGGTTATCTCAAGAACAGTGAACATGAAATTTACGATATTTCGACAGGACCGCTTCTGTTAATGTAGGTGCCAAGATACGCTAATGAACAGACAGTATCGACGAATTTTTTGGTTACATGGCCAAAACAATTTTTCCTGTAGGAACCTCGGTAACCTACGTCATGGAATTCCAATAATTCTGAAGGGTGTAAAGTTACATCGATTATTAAAAAGAAAAGCTTAGCAGCTAATTTAATAGAATAACGATAACTACATACCCTATGCTTAGGAATACTCTATGACTTATTTAAGGAACCAGTCCAAAAGAAAGGCATAAATGTACTATATAGAGGGAGGTGCATGAATTTGATCGTAGTTTAGTATGTAAAGCCTCAAAGTATTTACGATATTTTTGCCATTAGTATAAGAAATCCTATCCAGATTTTATGAATCTCTAGATGGACATACAAACTCCGAACATTAGAAAAATTGGCGTTTTAAAAATATGTGAATTCTCAGGCATACTTAAGAAATGAGAGCTTACCATTTCCTCTTTTGTACAAATATGATCATTTCCTTATTCAACTTCCAATATATGGTAATGCATTGCTTGATGTAAATATGTGGTAGTGGTCTGCGAATATGAGTAAGTATGATTATTCATTCTTGAGTAGTATGAACACATTTCAAACTGGACCACTGCAGTAAATGTAATGTGTCGTAATCTCTTCGAAAATTTAAACATGATATTCACAGTAAGTAAACACACTTTTTTATGATATAACATCCCCGTTTTAACGGAAACCTATTCTTTAAACCATTATAGATATATGTGCCTGCCACATGGATGCTAAAGAAATAATACAATAATACAACCAAACAACACCTCGCAATAGCAAACCACAGCTGAATCCAGGCTGGTACAAACATGCAACACAGCTATTATTTACAAAGCTTAAAAGCCATGCTAACAACAGCAAAAGACGCCGAGACCGTTTCAAAGAACACAAACAAATCTATATGTACTTTCTAACAAATATAGGATTCGGCTTATTCTTTTGTAACAAAATCTTCTAGCAAATAATGGAATGTCGCAAAACAGCAAAGAAACATTGTGAGCATTATACTTGTAGTAGCTGCGTTTTGTGACGGTTTCGCGGTTTATGAAATCACAGTCATGAGGTAGTGTGTTCGACGAACCTTGTTTTATATTGCGTTCGTGGTCAAAACACTTATAAAGCCACATTGTTTCATTGCACTATAGCTCTACACGTCGTTACAGAATGTGGATCCAATGTTGAAACAGCTTCGGGTTACGGATTACGTTTCCCCAAGTCTCTGACTACCGGAAAGCATCACCAGCTCAAAATTACTTGTGGTATTTAAATGTATATACGTGCATTCAAATGTACTAACCTAACCCCAATATTGGACGACAGTGCTTTAGATATGTATTTCGTCAGGTCTGGGGCCGCCTCGAGCAGGAACTCGAACGGTCGACTTCGCCTAGCTTGCCAAGCTTCGTCGGTGAATGCACACTCTATTGTACGTGCATTCACATGTACTAACCTAACCCCAATATTGGACGACAGTGCTTTAGGTATGTATTTTGTCTGGTCTGGGGCCGCCTCGAGCAGGAACTCGAACGATCGACTTCACCTAGCTTGCCAAGCTTCGTCCGTGAATGCACACTCTATTATACGTGCTTTCACATGTACTAACCTAACCCCAATATTGGACGACAGTGCTTAAAGTATGTATTTCGTCAGGTCTGGGGCCGCCTCGAGCAGGAACTCGAACGAACTGCTTTGCCTAGCTAGCCAAGCTTCGTCGGTGAATGCACACTCTATTATAAGTGCATTCACATGTACTAACCTAACCTCAATATTGGATTTGTCGGTGAATACAAACTCTATACCGGGTAAGGCCAGTTATCTCCAGGTAGTTAATATTCGTCTGCGTGTTCTTTTCTTTCCAAGCAGGCTGGGGTACTGCTACAGGAACTAAATATTTTAGCTATTTTTAATTATATTCGTATGCAGGTCTGTTTCCAATAATCAGTTCATATAAGGTATGTATAATTCATAATTTTTACCTCAAACCTGCGCTTGGTTGCTACACGTCTCTAATCTTTTAGCTCTATTGCAGATATAGAAGGCTATAAAAATTTAATGATGCCTGGATTGTGCTTTTACGATGGCGTTAATGGCAAAAAGAAATGAATATTTGGATTATTGGCAAATAGTATTAGGACAGAAAAACATAGTTAATGATTGTTTCTTGAGGTATATAGATATTTCGTAATCATATATTATACAATAAGACGTTGGCGGAATGAAAGCTGAATATCGCAAACGGATGTCGGATTAGCGAAATTATCACAGTATATTAAGACAGAAAATGGCTGGCTGCGAAAGTGGTTTTATGTGTATTGAAGAATGTACGCAAATGATAAATGAAACATATAGTGAAGTGGGGCAACTTGGAACGCTTTTCAAATTTACCTTGTTGTTATACTCGTACATCGACCTCTGAAATTATCCTTATACGTTTAAAATATGTAAAAAATAAAATAAACTAATTCAATTTAAAATGATTTAATTCCTGAAAATACATAGGAAAAATTCATATGTGATGTAATCACGCAACTAGTACCAAGTTACCCCGTGTGAAGAGCAACCGGGCAATTTGGAACATTTGGGGCAACTTGGAACAGTTTTAAGATACCGTTACCTGCTCAAAAATAAATTTTATAAGCGCCAGAAATGAAAATTTCAAACGATTCTGCATATAATGGTACCAAGTACGCCACAAAAATTCAACATTCGTGGTTCGCGAAGATTTGGACAAAAGTTGACGTATTTTTGGAGTTTAGTAGTTTTTTGTTTTAATAGAAGGAGTAAAAATGTACATAGTGTTGTTGTAAAAGATATTTTGCTAGTTACGGATTATTTTTACCGCATCAATCACTGAAACAAAAAAAATTCGCAAATTGGTGCAAGCACGCCTTAGGAATCGCATGTCAAACGTGTTCACTATTTCCATGTTCCAAGTTAACCTTATGTTCCAAGTTGCCCCAGTTTACTATATACATATTCAGAGACGTTCAAGATTCTTCGGCTCAAAAGGGCACATGGTAGTTCAGCAGGGGGACGTCTAAGTAAGTGCAGGGAACGGGATTTACACTTAAAATTTGTGAAATTCAAAAAAATTCATAATTTTCGCCAATCGTGGTATTACTGTCCGAATTGTTTTTGCAATTTGTGCCAGATTTTTGTTATAATTTTTTCCAATTTTGCCAATTTGTGCCAATTATTACTAATATATACTGGCTAGCCCAAAGTTGGGGGGACAGGGCGGGGCGGCATTCTCGGCTGCCCCCCGGCAAAACGGAGGTATCCTCGGCTACGCCACCCGGCAAAAATTCGGGTACCCCCAGCTCAAAGGCTCCTGCTGAGAAACATTTACGCGTAAACATGACAAAATCGGCCAAAAAATTGGCCTGCCAGCAAAATCCGGCACCCCCTGGCAGGTGAGCAGGGGCCCCCGGCTCAAGCCCACGGCTATAATTTGCGAAGTTTGGACTAACCAGATATATGTCAATTTTCGCAAAATTTCCTGCGCAAAATTCCCCTACTCCATCCCCATACCTATGTAAATATATATGAGCGGTAGAGAAAATATCGCAATAAAGGCACATTGCGCAGAAATTAATATTAGGTTAAATAAAAATTATAAAATATAGTATACCCCTGGGAAGATCGTGACGTTGTTCTGCTTGTATATACAGTGTAATTTCATATGTTGTAATGTCAGAGTAGTATATATTTCCAATATTTATTCACTTTTGAGATGGAAAAACGAGCGATTTTGTTTTAATTCTGAATATCTGATGGCTAAAATTTTGTTCTAAATTTTGACTTGCCCTCAAGTCAATTTCAAATTTATTGTTTTCCATCGAACGAAATTTAATATCAGTTCTGTAATGTTAGCACCAAGAGGAGTTGATTGGTATTTGGTAAATAATGGGCGCATAGAACAAAACCTGAAATCAGAATGTCCCGATTTTTGACAGAAATGAAGAAACTTGCTATTTCATGATATTCAACATTTCATTGCAAAGTGGAAAATCACAAAAAACAATACATTGACAACCCACTGAATGTGTTTTATAAGGTATATAAAATTTATGTTTTACATCAAACCTGAGCTTGGTTGCTACACGTTTCTGATCTTGTACGCTATTGCCGATATATAAGGCTATAAAAATTTAATGATGCCTGGATTGTGCCTTTACGATGGCGTTAATGGCAAGAAGAAATTATATAATATTTGGATTATTGGCAAATATTATCAGAACAGAAAATATATATAATCAGTAAAATATAATCAGTAAAATTTCCAAGGTTTGTATTGAAATTTTGTTCAAATCATCTAGGTAAAATATCATTGCAGACTGAAAATATATATGTGTGAAAATCAACATGTATCAACACGTGCACATATATGGAAACAAGCTTACCTGTACAAAGTTATTGCGTAAACTGATGCTAAGATTTTGAGTTAGGTTTTTTTAAAAGAAAGGTGTCACAGCAATTTGTATTTTTTCGCTGTTTTTGCTATTGTCAACGTTATTGGGATGATTTACAAATGCCTTCTCAAAAAGCTTACCATAGTACGCGAAGGACTTTATTAATTCTACGCGGACTTGCCTCCGAGCAGAATGTATGTATCTCTTGTTAAAGCGTAATTAATATTGGTATCACAACCTCTTTCAGTCGTTTAAATTTTGTTCATCTACGCGATCGTCAAAGACCAATATTCTCTGTTACAAGGGCGGTGCTTCAAATACTTCGCCACAACTTCATGTACATCCTTACAGGTCAATGTAACTGTTAGGTGCTGAAGTGAAATACATGCTATGCCGTTCTCGATACGTATACTAAGCCTAAGCCTTAGTTTTAGCCTAAGCTAAGGTCTCTATATGAGCCATGTACTAAGCCTTAATCGCGCTCTACGTTGTTTTTTTAACGTTGCAGCGTTCGGTCCCAAAAGGTGACATGGGTCATTTTTCGTATAGCAGTAATAAAATTTGCTGCACTTCATTTGTCGCCAGACTGTGCGCTGAGTTCAGATATTTGTATATATGACTGTGCAGCATGCTCAATCAAACTATCAGCTCATATTTTCAACATCAGTGCCAATACAACAGTGTTCTTTCGTAAACATACTATTATTATTAGGATTGCTTGTCGTACCTTTCTACGCCTGATACATGTTTTACGTGAACATAAACAGTGTCAATTATTGGTCTAGTTAAAAACAGACAATAATAATACTTCTTACAAAATTGACGGAAAACATAATATGCTTCTCTTAGTCAGTATAAATTCACAAGTAGAATAATAAACATTGAATTCAAATTTTTTTATGTAGTTGTAAAATATCTTGAACTAGTTTAGGAGCAACTTCTTCAACGTTTCCCATATTTTCTTTAATAATCCTTCGCCTGTGGGTGCGCTTCGGTATATATTCGTTTCGGCCTGCGTTAATTAGCTATAATGGAGATTGCAGATGAAAAAGACCCCAAAACAAAAGAAACGCCATACCCACAAAACCGCAACAATCAAACAACAGACCACACCACAAAAACACCAAACCAACACCCACCTTAGCAGTTTTAAGAGTTCATCTATTTACTAAAACAGACCTGAGCGTATTGCCACCTAATTAATACCGGAAAGTTTAAATTTATTGAAATATACACAAACATAAAACAGCAAAGGTCACAAAACATTTTTTGATATGAGTATCACAAAATCAGATAGCCTGTATCTTTTATCAGTTTTAAGAATTCATCTATTTACTAAAACAGACCTGAGCGTATTGCCACCTAATTAATACCGGAAAGTTTAAATTTATTGAAATATACACAAACATAAAACAGCAAAAGTCACAAATTATTTTTTGATATGAGTATATCCCCCCCCCCCATAAAATCAGATAGCCTGTATCTTTATATTAGAATTCTCTCTTTTCAACAGAGCCAGCTCCACAACCAGAAACACACACAAACACCCAACCCAAATTAATATCAGTCTCTTTTCTTTTAAGAATTCATCTATTTACTAAAACAGACCTGAGCGTATTGCCACCTAATTAATACCGGAAAGTTTAAATTTATTGAAATATACACAAACATAAAACAGCAAAAGTCACAAAATATACCCCCCCCCCCCCCCCCCTTTTTGATATGAGTATCATAAAATCAGATAGCCTGTATCTTTTATCAGTTTTAAGAATTCATCTATTTACTAAAACAGACCTGAGCGTATTGCCACCTAATTAATACCGGAAAGTTTAAATTTATTGAAATATACACAAACATAAAACAGCAAAAGTCACAAAATATTTTTTGATATGAGTATCATAAAATCAGATAGCCTGTATCTTTTATCAGTTTTAGGAATTCATCTATTTACTAAAACAGACCTGAGCGTATTGCCACCTAATTAATACCGGAAAGTTTAGATTTATTGAAATATACACAAACATAAAACAGCAAAAGTCACAAAATATTTTTTGATATGAGTATCATAAAATCAGATAGCCTGTATCTTTTATCAGTTTCAAGCACACGACCCCACCAAATACCAAATAAAGAAATATACACAAACATAAAACAGCAAAACACATATTTTAAGAATCATAAAACAGATAGCCAATCATACAGACATTATTCTGAAACAGACCGAGCTATTGCCACCTAATTAATACCGAAATTAAATTATTAAAATCTGACTCAAAGCCATTTTATATATATCAAAAACAATAGCCTTATCTTTTGAGAATTCATCTATTTACTAAAACAGACCTGAGCGTATTGCCACCTAATTAATACCGGAAAGTTTAAATTTATTGAAATATACACAAACATAAAACAACAAAAGTCACAAAATATTTTTTGATATGAGTATCATAAAATAAAAAAGCCTATATCTTTTATCATCCAAAATTATTATTTAAACAGACCTGAGTATCACTAATTAATACCGAAAGTTTAAATTTATTGAAATATACACAAACCTAAAACAGCAAAAGTCACAAAATATTTTGGTATGATATCATAAAATCAATAGCTTCTTTATAGTGAATTCATCTATTTACTAAAACAGACCTGAGCGTATTGCCACCTAATTAATACCGGAAAGTTTAAATTTATTGAAATATACACAAACATAAAACAGCAAAAGTCACAAAATATTTTTTGATATGAGTATCATAAAATCAGATAGCCTGTATCTTTTATCAGTTTTAGGAATTCATCTATTTACTAAAACAGACCTGAGCGTATTGCCACCTAATTAATACCGGAAAGTTTAAATTTATTGAAATATACACAAACATAAAACAGCAAAAGTCACAAAATATTTTTTGATATGAGTATCATAAAATCAGATTGCCTGTATTTTTTATTATCGTGCTATATAATGTTGACAAAAAATCATTTTGCATTAGAGATAAAAAATTAGTTGGTTAGTGCTTCATATTTGAGAACACGAACTTGATAACCAAAGCAATAGTCTCTTAATCTATGCTTGCGTAAAATTTAACACCGAAACTGTAATGACATTCTATAATTATAAAGTTAGTTTTGCGTGATTTAAGATTGACGATATCACAATATCAACCAGTCGCTGTACAGCCGAATTAATGACGTTGAGGGCACATTTCTTTTCGTTAGTTATATATGTGTTAAAATATAACTACCAACTGTAAATAATTGGGCTTGGTACAAAAAATTGTCATTATGACACAGTTTACACCTCAAAATATACCCTCTGGTCATGTGCGCATAACTCCCATGAAATATAAGTCAATTTCAAGTTAGATACCCAAATCTATTCACCAAATCTAATTTATTGAGCCTGATATATAGGATCACCATTCCTGATGTATAGTGTAACAGCCCCAATTTCCATAAAACGAGGGAACGTTAAAAGTATGCTAAATTCGTAGGAGAAAATGGGAATGGACGACCGGATACCAGTGGAGTGTGACCTCCTTTTGAAGTGATATAATTGTGCTGTATCGTATTGATTATGAAATAAACAATTGTATTTCGTTATAGTATATCTATAAGGTCACACTCCATTGCCCGAGGGTGCCCGGGGTGATTTTGGCACCAAATATGGAAAACAGGTATCTTAAGTAGGGGTGTCCGGTCGATCCTAGGGATATAAATTGATGCAGTATCGTGTATAATCGATGTTGTGCCTTATATTATGTATGATTTATTGTAGTCGATGCGTAGAACGGGTGTGCGTTCGGCGAGGCCGGGGACCAACGGATGTTTCAGGGATTTTTGGTGAAAACTGGTCGCCCTGGGCCGGTCCCAGCGCACACG
>JASANE010016918.1:0-21516 GCA_030248225.1 Trileptium ribeirensis
GTGTAAAATGTTTGTTCACGGCAAGCACCAAGGGTTCTTATGGCCATGCTGTTGCAATCTGCACGCATTGCATATGAAGCGAGTAAGGCAAACTATTGTTATACCTAAACACAATGTAAACTTTGGACGATAAACTAAAATAATTTTAGTGCTAATCATGTTGTAAACGAGTTTGCTGTTCAGAGTAAACGTTTTTATTAAAGTAAAGGCTCGAATTGTATGTTATTGATATTGAAACTCATTTTGTTTGCTCTCCGATGACTCCACCCAGGTAACCCTTACGTGCCATACGTACATCGTTAGAAAAAAGAACAGCGGGAGTCCGGGTGGCGGAAGCCTCCTGTCTTTAGTGTATCTCTCATATAAGGACCTCAGCTTTGGCTAAGTTCTGGGTTACCTTCGCACATGACCCTATATTAAAAATTTTTTCAATTTTTATTATAGTAATAAGCATAAAGATATATTAAATAAATAAATATGCTATTATGATACAGTTTAGTACAACACTCACGCAATTATATAATTGTATATTATCACAATATTTACTAATATTACTATTAGTTTTTCAATGGAAACTGGGAAATTAAAAAGGAAAGTTAGAAGGAAAATTGTAGCCCCGCGGCGTCTGACGAAACCCATAAAATTGTTCCAGTTCCGGTGTTTCGCATTTTATAGTGTCGACATTCGCTTTATTCTGCTATCTCCCTTTATCGCAAACTTACGTAACTAAAGTGTGAACTGGTTATTTATGTAGTTGTCATTTCCTATTCTGCAGTTTTCAGAAACGCTGTTGAGAAATGCGGAGTCGTTCAGAAATAAAATTTGTTTTGTGTACCGCGTAAGCTTACTGTTTGTTTTCACATTTTCTACGCTGGCAATACTAATGATTACGGTTTTTAGTACGCGTGAGATTACCATTTGTTTTCATTTTTCATTTATTTAGTAAAAGTGACAGTAATATATGTATAATCAATCAAAAGCACATGCTATGTAGAAATCAACTATATCTAGATACAACGGGTATGGTTGATAATTGTTCTGCATATTTACTGTTCTTTAAGGAATTTTAGGATTTACGAGGAAGTAAGCGAATGTCGCCCGCTCGATGATGGAAAATTGTGTCAAATTTCTTACCAAATTAGAAACTCAGCTCAATTTCAGTGGTATTTCGCAACCAGAAATAAAAATTTGAAAATTTGTGAATTTTTCCAACACATTAATCCATATAAATTTGACGGATTATTAGGTCTAAGATTTTTTTATTAATCTGATGTCGATTTGCTTAAAAAGGTTGCATGAAAAACATAAAATTTTGTGTGTTGGTCTATATATTGATTTTCTGCGCGACTTTTATCACAATGACCAGGTTGTTCGTACCTAAACTTAAACTATAGATTGTCTTTATAAACAAACGGATTATCGATTCATAGACAAAGCCTATTTAGACAATAATAAGTCTAATATGTTGCACAAAATATTGCACTATCCTATATAGTCTGCTTCAGTTTATAGACAGTAAAATAGCAGTTGTTATATCTTTATAAGTACGAGTAAATTCAGCTTATGTGCAGATTACATCATTTCCGTCTATGTATCGTTCACCGTTATAGACAGTGGAATAGCAGTTGTTATATCTTTATAAGTACGAGTAAATTCAGCTTATGTGCAGATTACATCATTTCCGTCTATGTATCGTTCACCGTTATAGACAGTGGAATAGCAGTTGTTATATCTTTATAAGTACGAGTAAATTCAGCTTATGTGCAGATTACATCATTTCCGTCTATGTATCGTTCACCGTTATAGACAGTGGAATAGCAGTTGTTATATCTTTATAAGTACGAGTAAATTCAGCTTATGTGCAGATTACATCATTTCCGTCTATGTATCGTTCACCGTTATAGACAGTGGAATAGCAGTTGGTATATCTTTATAAGTACGAGTAAATTCAGCTTATGTGCAGATTACATCATTTCCGTCTATGTATCGTTCACCGTTATAGACAGTGGAATAGCAGTTGTTATATCTTTATAAGTACGAGTAAATTCAGCTTATGTGCAGATTACATCATTTCCGTCTATGTATCGTTCACCGTTATAGACAGTGGAATAGCAGTTGTTATATCTTTATAAGTACGACTAAATTCAGCTTATGTGCAGATTACATCATTTCCGTCTATGTATCGTTCACCGTTATAGACAGTGGAATAGCAGTTGTTATATCTTTATATGTACGAGTAAATTCAGCTTATGTGCAGATTACATCATTTCCGTCTATGTATCGTTCACCGTTACCGCACAACGTTCAGCAAGTTTTCAATTAAAGCTAGAGCTCTGTGGATGTTTGACAAGGCTAACACCAACGATAACGCTGGCCAAAGTCAAGCTAAGGGATATAAATTATATGCAGGCTACGCCTTCTTCGATATACTAAACTTAAGCCTGAGCCTTAGTCCAAGTTATGGTTCGTATATGACGCCTATACTAAGCCTAATAATAAGTCGGTGGGCTGCCGCCACCCAACTTTCCGCACTAAGCTATTCTTTTTCAAGGATATAACGCCACACCACCCAGCATGACTTGCACCATAACATTTAACATACGCATGTCCGTCTAGCTGTGCCTTTTGCTATTCTAAGTGTTGCTTTAAACATTGATTGCCTTTTATTAGATGCTCTTACAATTTTGAAGGACAAAATATTTATTTCACTAGTTTTTAATCATAATTTCATTTCGTTAATATTTATTGCGGTAAAAATGATAACTAAGAGTAATGAGATGTTGTGTATCTTTTTTATAAATAAACATTGAATCAGTGCAGTCACTGTAAACTTCCATCTATCGCAAAAGAATTAATTCGAAAAGGTTTTATCGAAAATTACGAAAAATCTTCAGGAATGTTATATTAATAATTGTTAATTACTTAGCTAGCGTTGTTATCCTTATGTGGATTTATAGTGCTCAGTTGTTATTTTAACCATTCTGTTTAAAACTTATTTTAATTGCAGTTGGTTACTCGCAGGTAGGGCCTTGCAAACGATGTCCGAGGAACCCCCAATAGAACGACAGTAAAGGCAACAGCACTCGAAAACACAAAAAGAAGAGAATGGGTAACAGTGTCAGAGGCTCCCAGTAGAACAGCGTACACAACAGAATCTGAGGTCTATAGTACAGCAATGTGGACTACAGCGTCGGAGGGCGCGAACAGTATAGTAAATCAGCAATCATAGGATTTTTCATTTTGCATCAGACATCATACCCTTTGAGGCCCGAAACCTCCGCTCTAGCTAACGGGCACATGACTGCCCCGGGACTAGCCACTGGTGAGCGCGCTGTTCTAGTTCCACTTTGTGACTGCCAGAATTAACGACAAAGAATTATAACTCATAATTCCTTACAATTTAGTTGATAGCAACTACATAGTCCACGTAAAACCCTAATATATATATACAATCTATTGTAACATTATTATCGTAACTAAAATGTTTTTCTTTCCTTTACACATATCATTAGGGAAACAAATAAACATTTTGAGTCAACATTTTATACAGTTACTACAAATGTACAAATACAAATTTTATTCAGTTCCTCATAAGAGACTCTACATTTTCTGCTTCTGAAACGCGTTCATACAACTCCAGAATGACTAATAATTAAACGTCGTCCGCCTGGCATGCTTAGTAGGGTTCGCAGAGCGCTGCCACATATTTTTATGATAAGATAAATTTTAAAGAAGGAAATAAATAATAATTATGGCAGAAGAGGAGGGAACCTCACCTCTTACATCTGTCTATAGTAGTTTGTCATTTTACAAAAAATTGGCGACTTTTTTCAGCTTGTTTGGCTGTCATACGTAGGTTTGTCAGTTATTTAACAGAATATAAAGGAAGACGTATACCTGTAATATCGGGTAGGGGTAGTGCGTACTATATAAATGAATTGAATAACTATTTCAAGAATTATATTTTAGCGCTCTACCATTATTGCATTGGATATTTGGTATCATTTCGCTCACGTCGTCAATCCGTCAATGCAGTACAAAAGTATACATTTCTCTCCACAATTTTCCGCATGACTTGTTACCCCAAAAAATTATAAATTTGGAAAATTAAATTTTATTTTTCAAAAGTGACGTCATCGATGACAATAGGTCATGACGACCATATATAAATTTATAAATTAACTGCGCGACAATTTTTTGCAAAAAAGAGACTAGCCGGTTTAAAGGAAAATCGCTTTTTTGGAATAAATGTTTACGTAAACTGTCTATTGCGCTCATTTGCAGATCGTGACCTGACTATTTTAGCAAACAGAAAGTTGTCCCCGTGGTCACGTAAGCAATTGGGTGCTCTGACACGTTTTCTAAAGGTCCATACGCGCAAGTCAATGTCAAATCTGCATACATTTTAGTTAAATATTTAAATTATAGAATTTAAACAAAGCAAATAGGTTTAAAACACTTTGCATTATATAAGACTTCTCTTCCTGAAATTCATGCCAATATTCATACCCATTTATAGCAAACTGTAAAACTTGAAAAAATAACATGTTTGATACAATGGTAAAAATGTGTTTGTGGTTAAGTATAAACTTATCCAAATTAGTAAAATAAAAACTTTTCATAATTTTATAAAGTTTACTAAGTCTCAACGTAGAAATTAGACAGCGGGCCAATTTTTTGATCTAGAAACAACGAGCTCGTACCAGATGTACCCGTCTCCTACTGGATGGGCTGAGTGAACCGGCGCTGAAATCCATTCCCTGATTTTAAATAGGTCTTCGCACCCACACAGTTCAAAAGTGATTCACCGGCTCCCTCTTCTATGAGCGACAATCTTACAAGATGATAATTTATAATTCGGGAAAGATTGAAAAAATATATTTATACTAACGTTATTGTTTGTTTGTTTGTTTGTTTATTTACTTTTGGGACGAAGCATTACTATTGCCATAATATTATTATAATTGTTTTTGATAGACTATAAACATAAACGATCCACTGAATTGCTGTTGTTTAGACTAGTGCCCTTGAAATAAGGAAATATTATCAAATCGAAATTGGAAAATTGGACTATTTGAGATAGATAGTATATATGAACATGGTCATTATTTGTCGTAAAACTTTACAAGGGTGAAGTGTATATATATTTTATTTTATTTAATTTCATTTCAATGATGTTGAAAATCATTATCTCATTGTGTAAAATTTAAGCTACATGAAGGGAAATTTTTCAGAATGGACAGTGTTTCCGTCATGAGCCGTGATTTAATTGGAACGTAAATTGTCATTTTCGATTGTTAGTTTCAGAAATTCAGAGTTTGTCTACACTGCTTAGCTGAATGAGTAGTGTGAACTTGTCAGGCGTAAAGATAGCTAAAAGTTTGAGAATTGAAAGCATGAAATTGTGGAATTATCGCCATGAGCCAAAATTTGCGCATATTGTTATCATGTTCGATTATCAGTTTTCGAGTGAGTATATCTAGCCTACATTACATTGCTTAGCTTAAGGGACTTGTCTTGCAGTCTTCACCACTGGTTGCCCGCGCCTTCAGTTACAAACTTTCCAAAAAGTTTTTGTACACTTTCAAAATCAAATTCTATTTATAATATTACAACCGCACAATAAAATCTAATATAAAATTCATTCGGGAATGTGGTAAATTGTCGCTTTTATTACCAATAAAGCCATCATATACACGGGCAATTTGAGTTTCATAAATCGAATATGTCGTGCCCACACGTCACCTTGTTGAGACTGTATTGTGTCGCATATGAAATAGGTATTTGCCATACATACCGAAGCAGGGGTTCAGGGGAGCCTACCCCCTGAGGCGTCGGAACTCCCCAAGGCTTTGGTATACTCCACCCAAAGGCGCGCGGAAAAGTTGGGATAATTTGGCAAAAATAGGGTAAAAATCGGAAATATTTAGGTTGAAACTTGAGTCTTCAGGGATGTCGTCAACTTTTCACCCCCCAACGGGGACCTCCTTTCTCACAAATATACCCGTCCTCCCGAGATCACCGACCCCAGTTACCCCCCTTTTGAGATCGTGAGCATGTAAGGTATTTTCGTTCAGCATATGAACGCCAATCAACTCATTTCAGCTCTCCAAACTAAGATTGTTACAAAATGAAGAAAAATAAGAAACTTTAGTTTTTGTTTCCGTTTCACAGCACTCCTATAAATTTTTACATGATGGCAATACCGCATGCGATACTTTAGTCAGCCGTCATTACGTTATGGTTTTGAATCTACGCGAATGTTTATGGAGTGCACGTTCATATTTGACCAAAACGAGACGACATGAATATTAAGCCCAGCTTTTTCGAGCCCATAAAAATTTCACCAAACAAAGCATAACCTACCAAACCGGTCATAAAAATTACGGCTAGTGTTCTCACCCATTACTAAAAATACAGAATTGACATTTGCTAGAAAAAAGTGCATATTTCGAATTTTGTGACCAGCGGTTAACTTTGGTAATAACATTATGTTTTAGATTAAAGATAATCTTTATCCATAATGATCACTTGACGTTGGCGGATTTTGACACCGATATCCAGGGCCGTGCACAGGATTTACACTTGATGGGTGATAAATTTAGGACTTGTATTTAAGTGGGGCCAAATCCGGAATTTACGTTATAATTTGTTAAATTACAATGTTTGATACGCGGCAAATACTTCAGCTCAGAAACTGGTTTGGAGAAGCCATGGTGCCCCCTTCCTTCGATAGGTCCACGCCGGTATCCAGTATTCACCCTATGAATTACTCATATGCAATCCTAGCATCGACGCGAAGATCAGTAAAACATTTGTGATTTATCAGTATATAGCAGACTTGAGCAGTTTGTCATCTTTACTATAAATTCCCATGGTTGTAGTCACCTTTGCTGGTCTGTGCAGCACTATACGTTCCCACTAACAGATTTGAAAGTTGGAAAGGCACATAAAGTGCTTTGCGAGTGAACGAAGCAATTATATTCAGTTTGGTTCGGGGCGAAACCATTCCGCATCACGATGCGATTTCGCATTATTATTACAGTTTCAGGCGGACACTCCTTTTTTAGTTTTCCCATAGGCTACATGATATATAAGTCGGGTTATAATATGATATACTTTAATAATATTTTCCACTAGATAAGTTCAATGCATAACCCTTGTGGTTCCAATTGTTAGTCTCAGACGTTGTCCTCGATTCTTTCTTCAAAAGTGGCAATCTCATTGCTTTGCGATACTGATGGTAAATCATACGTGTTTGGACGCATGGAATTTTACCCTGAAGGTTTTAATAGCCTAAAAAGAAGCATATGAAGCAATTTGAACACAAACAATCCATTGTGGTAATGCCAAAATAGTTCTGCTGCTGTATTGTAACCCACTGGTGCCTGAAAGCGATTTAAAGTCTGAATTTGCCAACTTTACTGTTTCCAAATGTTAAGATAAACAAACCAGTTTAGGTTGGTTATCCGCAGGACTGCTGATACAATTTTACTGAGAAACAACTTTCTCTGGAAAGTAAAGGCGTGTTCACACGCTCAAACTTTTTGCTCAAATTTTTAGCTAAAAATTTGAGTTCAAAATTTGATCAAAATTTGACGGTAATTTTTAACGAAAAATTGCTATATTTAAAAATTTGTGAACAAAATTTGAGCTCAAACCTTTTCAAGTAATCAATCTTGTCGGTGATTGGCTACAGGAATATCCTTGAAAATTTTAAACAGTGTTCACACATTCAAACTCACCAAAAATGCAAAAAAGATGCTTTCAAACTTTGATCAAAATTTGAGCTCAAATTTTGATCAAAATTTAAGCAAAAATTTTGAGCGTGTGAACACACCCTTAGAGTCTGGAATTTTGGCATTCTCCTAAATCGCCAGCAATAAAAAAACTAAACTGTAGTCCATTTCTTTTAGAGAAAAGGAAGACTCAATCTCCTTCCACAATTTTTACTCGAAACTAATATTTTTACTACGCAGCTTGTTTGAGTGCACGGTTGCCACGCTATATAACACGTCCAAAATAATCTGACAAAATTTCACTCAGATAGTCCAGCAGAATTATAAAGTTACAGGGGATGTAGCATGTTTACGAAATTTGTCTCCGATAGTCGTCGATCTTGGCGGTAGATTTGTCCAAACCCAGCGAATATTATGCGATAACAATGTTAGCTAATTTCCATTTAAGACGGAGAAGTGACTTCAATGTACGAATACATGTTTTCAGCAGGGTGCAATGTATTACATTTAATAATAACATGCTAAATTCAACCATGTTTCCTTGTACAAACCGGTACTGTTTGTGTGAATACGTTGTCACATGGCGTTAGGCTGGATGACATGCCTGCTTGTAATGTAGGCCGTCATTTTTCATCACAAAGGCTGATTTTTAACGAATACATGTTTTCAGCAGGGTGCAATGTATTACATTTAATAATAACATGATAAATTCAACCATGTTTCCTTGTACAAACCGGTACTGTTTGTGTGAATACGTTGTCACATGGCGTTAGGCTGGATGACATGCCTGCTTGTAATGTAGGCCGTCATTTTTCATCACAAAGGCTGATTTTTAACGAATACATGTTTTCAGCAGGGTGCAATGTATTACATTTAATAATAACATGATAAATTCAACCATGTTTCCTTGTACAAACCGGTACTGTTTGTGTGAATACGTTGTCACATGGCGTTAGGCTGGATGACATGCCTGCTTGTAATGTAGGCCGTCATTTTTCATCACAAAGGCTGATTTTTAAAATAATAAGCGATGATCTGGTAACATATTTGGGTCTGTCTACATGTATCATTCCAAGTGATAAATTGTACATTCTGCATTCTTGGTCCTTTACGTATACCTAGAGTGAGCTTTACACTAGCAGAAATTATATTAGGAGTATAAATACTGCGACTGCGATTTATGCAATAATTTTAGCAGTTAAAGTTTTGTATTTTTAGGTTAACTGTGGCGATAGTTCTATTACTGAGCGGTCACGGTCGACATGTTCTATTGGCACTTCACCAATACTAAATATTGGACTCCGTAACACACGTCGAAGTAGTTGTAACTGGATTCCCGTCAACAATAGCACAGATACTGCCACATCACGCAACAATTGCCTTTTAAACGCTCAAAGCTGTACTACATGTCCTGACCCGGAATCTTTCAATCAAAAGAGCTGCCGTCTTACTAGGGCTTATCGCTGTGATAGAGGCTCGATCTGCACTGCCAACTCACAAACATCATCGATATTTTATTCAGATGTTCGTTCTAAATTTAGCTCACCGTCACTCGATTGCGATCAAGACGTTGCGAAGCATGCAATACAATGCAACGGAGCAACAAAATTGCAATACGCTTCATTGAGCGCATCTATTAGCGCACGACCTAAATCTACAGCAGTTTTAAATTATAATAAATATATTAACTGTGGATCGCTTCAAGGCGGAGACGACAAAACATTGTCGGATTGTAGCGCTCAGCAGGCACCGTTACTTCGTCGACATTCGTTGACTGAAGCTTATGCTGATCGTCAGAATTTTGAAACTGATACTTTTGATCGTTCCTGGCAAAACTCTAAGAATAATAACCTGATTAAGCCGTTGGTTCATGATAAAAATTGCAATGAGAACAGGGTTCGGATTAAGAAACAGTGTCCAGCTTCTAGTTTGTTAGATCATTTGGTTTTGGGACCCATTGGAACGACCACCCCCGGCCTTAAGTCTAAATCGGACCGACTTAAAGAAAAAATTGTTGTTAATTCGCCGCATAAAAACCAAAGCAATTCAGATCGTTTGCAGAACCGCAGAAAGGGCATCTCAAACCTCCGTTTGGGTAATTTGTTCGATGATGTTCCAAGTGTACAAGAACCGACAGAGAAGCTCGTTCTAAGAGGTCAACAGGCACTAACCTCAACTAAGCTTGGTCCTTCTATATTAGAATATAATAAACACCAATGTCCCGTTGGACGGAAGCCTAAACCGGAATTTGGACAATCCATCTGTCTCAGTGATTGCGAGCAAAAGGGTTGTCATTTGCCTTTCTCAGGTCACACTGCATTGAATTCACTAGCATGTGCCGAAGAACAACAACAAGCGAGACTTAGAAAAAATAGATTTTCCATTAGGCAGCGCCGAAATTGTGGACCCGTATCTGAGTTAGTAGGTCCTGTGGTATCTCATTGTAGCAGTAGTAGCTTACAGTGCACTGACACAGACAATCGAAGCAGTGGACGAAGGCCAATAACTACATTGTTCGATGCTGATCTCACTGAAGACAATGATCATTTTTGTTCCCAGCAGAACATAGTATGCTCCAAGTTACGCTCCTATAATTGCAAAGATCAAATTGTGCTTCAAAAGCGCAACTCTTCACGATCGTATGAAACTAAGTTTGAAACAATATTTGAATCTCAACAGCTTAATTCGGCTAAGTCTAATCAACTATTAGCCGATCAAAACAAGTGCAAACTTTGTGGATATAGTTTAATTGTAAAACGTAATCCAAATGATACATCTCAGTCTCAAACACTAAATATTCCACAAATAGTTAGCCAAAATCGTGTTAACTCACGGAGTACGGACATCAGCAAGAGACAGGCAGATAGATCTGATACTTTGTTACGACTTCGTCGAGACAAGTTACGATGTTCCTTGAATTCAGCCGATCTACAAACTAAACCGTATTTCAAATCATCAACAAAGGGATATCTTACGGCCGTTGCAAGACTACGTCACTGCCATCTGGATCAAGATTGTCCATTAATTAAAAAGGCACATCAGTGTCTCAAATGTGACTGCTGTGGAACATGTATGTCGACTCAGAATTGTCGCACCTCATGCCCTGCTGCTCACCAAGCGGCGCTCAATAAATTCGATAATTCTATAAACTCTGAGCCTAAGCATTGTAACCCTACTGACAGAATAATTTCTGTGCCCCATTGTACTGTTTTTCGTAATTCAAGTGGCAGCAATCGTGAGCTTCATTGCCATTCACCTCTCTCAAAAATTCACAGAAGCTTTTCACAGCGACTGAATCATAACCAACTCGATATTAAGAACGCTGGTCGATGTAGTTGCTCTTGTCTGCCGGAAAGAAAAACTGAACGCTCCATTGTGGATACATGCATTTGCAACAGGGACAAAAATTCTGCTAAAAATTCGTCTTCAGAATCCAATAACGCGACAACGAGCAACTGTAAGCCACATTCTGAGCGAAAAAGCAGTTTACAGCGACAATTCAATAAAACTTTTAGTATTATTTTGCAATCGACCAATGTTGATCAATTGCTACCGCCAACAGTCAGCGATAGTTTAAGAAAACATAAGCAAACATCAAATTCTACTGCTATGAACAATAAATCCTATAATATAGCTAAACTAAACAGTTCCAATAGCTGCGATTCAACTGTCAACTGTGAGCCGAACACAGCGAATAAGCGATTCGACAAGTCCCAACTTGTGTTGCCATCAAACGCAGGCAAACTTTTCCCTCAACTGCCATCCGCAGTAAGACGTCCAATTGCGCGTATTCGACGCTATTTAACCATGTCATCCATACCGCGAGCCATGATTGTCGAAGCCAAAGCGTACAATTGTCGATCCGAGGAACACACCGCAGCAGCTGGGTCAACCAGTACGCCTGAAGCTCGTTCGTACGGAAGCGTAACGAAATCCTCTTCGTGCCACATGGTTAACACTGGAAAATCAGTACGCTTTGATCTCAATCCTGCTACAGAACGCACTGCCTCGCGACGCAAAGTATCGCTACCTGAAACTACAAAACACGAATTTGATGCTTCCGGAGCTACAGTCGGTGCAAAAGCAACGTTTGCTGATGACAAAGTGACACGCATTACAATAGAGGTAAATGGTTTTTCGCACTGTTAGGTTTCAAATAAGCTTAGGCGAAACGGTGACACGCATTACAACAGAGGTAAGTGTTTTTTGCGCACTGTTAAGTTTCAAATAAGCTTAGGCGAAACGGTGGCACGCATTACAATAGAGGTAAGTGGTTTTTACACACTGTTAACTTTCAAGTAAGCTTAGGCGAAACTGTGACACGCATTACAATGGAGGTGTTTTTGCGCATTGTTAAGTTTCAAATAAGCTTAGGCGAAACGGTGACACGCATTACAATAGAGGTAAGTGGTTTCCTTTGCACTGTTAAGTTTCAAATAAGCTTATGCGAAACGGCATAACAAAAGCTTTAGTATAGCCTAGACGTTGACCACTTCGCCAAGTTTGAGTAAATGAATATATAATGTGTATATTGCGTATAACAAATATAAACTTCTTATTCACTTCACAAGATCAACTACAGTTATATCATTAGCTTGATATATAAAGGTACAGATAGTCATGATATCCAATTTTGTTAGAGTAAAACAATTCGCTTCCATTCTATAATTTTAGCACGCCATACGTTATATTTCAAATATGATTTGAGCAACCTTTTTGGCTATTTAGGTAGATAATCATGTGTCTTATGATTATCTAATAAAATTCTACCGCATTTAATGTTAGTTAACATTGACGATGTTTGATTATTTAAAAATTAGACTGATAGTTCTCATCTATTTAGAATTTAGTAAATGTTCGCTTAAAACCGTATTATAATGATTTCATTATTTTTATTTTATTTGAAATCTGTAAAAACGTACTTTGTGTTTCAAATAAAGTTTGTAGAGCTTTTAAAAATACATTTAACCAATTACCTCATGTAGTTGCTCTGATGCAACTAAGTACTAAGCAATGTATGTATTAATTCAATTCGATGCGTACCGTGGGTTTGGCAACGTATTGTTATTCGCTCTCATTGTCAGGAATCTTAAGGATCCTAGCAGCTGCGTCGTTAGAGAGCACAACCCCAACGCCATCTGTTCGGATTCAACTGGGCGTGCTGGCAACAGCTTGTACAACACTAGTCGAAATTCAATCTAATTTATAAAGAAAAGAGTGAATGGAAATTGAGTACTACGCTTCTATAACCCTTTACCTCATATAGTTGCGTTGGTGCAACTAAATACAAAACAATGCAGTGCACTAATTCAACTCGTCGCGTAGCGTGCGTTTGCTTATTGTAATTCAACCGCCTTTTCTGGAGCCTTAAGGTTCCTAGCAACTCTGTCGTCATAGCTCAGTGGTAAGCGAGCACAACTCTAAAGCAAACGACTCTCAGATTCATATCGATGTGCCGACAACAGCTTGTACAACACTAATGGAAATTGAAAATAATTTATGAAGAAAAGGTCAATAAATATTGTTAAAACTAGATTTAGTAGCAAACATATATGTTCCTAGTATTTCCGTGATGATATGTATATTTTCTATTATTTCCGAGAATTGCTTTATTGTCTCATGCGTAGTGAGTTAAAGTTTTCAAATGTAATATGTCGTGCAGAAAAGCTTTAACTCTTTAATGACCGAATTAATTTGTGCACCGTTACAATGTTTGACAAACTCAAGCCGGCGTCAGGGATCGAACTCAGGTTGAGCAGGACAAAGTGGTGTACGCTTACCGTTGAGCTATACAGGAGCTGTTGCTCGGTTGTGCCAGAATCGATGTTCGTAGATGCAAGGTTCGAAGCAAACGAATACCAACACACGTGCAGACATTATACGGCGAACACAGTCGACAAAACAGTTCACCATTTGAGCTGTACACATTTGTGCACAGTGGCCGTCAAAGGCTTAACCAATATCCGAATTTTTGCTGTAGACATGAAAATTTTAGCTTGCAACGAACTAGCTTAATTTTTCTTTACCAAGTTTATGGCCCCAATCAAACCTATGACCGTGTTTAGGCTCCGTAACAAGACGAATTTGTTCCGTATATGAACGAACCCGTCTGAGGATTATATATCTAACACGTTTCCCTGCCACATAATACTTATCTAACGTGAGCTCTGATGTTTTAACTTTAAATTTAATTTTAAATTTTTGTTAATTTTCATTGACAAGTAAACACCGGATAATCTACGTAGTGTGCATTGCTGGTAAAGGCATGTAATAAAGCACAAAAATTACTGCAAATAAAAAATGTCCTTAACTGCATTGTTGTGCAATGGCGAAATATTCTGCAGTAGTTTATATTCACTGTAATTGCTCAATCATTCATTCGTTTAAGTGGATGAGAAGTATAAACGAGATGCTGTTAATCAATAAACACATATATGGAATTTAATAAATAATTTATATAAAAAATAAATAAATTAATAATTGTAAAAAATAATTTAATCTTAAATAAATTGTATTAATTAAAAATACAAGGATTTCGATTCCTACTAGCAGTCCCACAAATATTCTTTACAAAAATTGTTCAGTCAATACTTGTCGCAGTCACAGTTAGAGATGTAAAGCTACCTCGTACAAAACGCATTGATAAAGCCTTACATGTCTCAGCTTCCTATCCGCATGCGGTTGATTATGTTATTTTAACATTACGTTCCCCACATTTCTCATTGAAATTTTCTGTTCATGCCAAGTTCGCCGTACCGCTGGTGCAGCTTAGAATGTCAAGTTTCCTCGTAGAATAATCGTTTTGTGTCTAAGCATAAGAAAGCTTATGTCTGGGCTTAAATCTAACGCTAAGTAATACATGTTGTGTCTCCCAGGTCTCTAGGAGGGTGCCGGGGTCGACGGAGAGGGGATCGTCAGAGAGGGTAGAGGCCGTCTGGAGGGAGGTCGTAAGGGAATGTAGGGTAGACCACCCACGCCGATATTTTTTGCCAATTTTAACCAATATTATCCCAATTTTTGCCAATTTTATCACAAATTTTTCCTATTATACCCCGATTTTCGCTAAAATTGTCCGCGCGAATGCGGCGCTCTGCGGAGGTGGGGGTTTCGGTGCACCAGGGGAGACTAGGGTGGTATCCTCAGGTCCGGTGTTTACACGGGCATCTCGGGGGATCCTGGAACCCTGCTTCGCCATGTACGGCTTAAGTCTAAGCCTAAGCTTAGCATGAGCCTACAATTATATATTTCCCATATCGTACTTGCACAATGCCGCTTGTGGTAATGCAATTGTTTTGCAGAAATCACTCAAAATGCTAATCGGCCACGGCCAATAAATTATCTTAATACTTGGCACAATCTAAATTTGTATATCAGGAACATACTAATTTTTAAAAGAAATGATTATCCATCCCGTGCTGTATCAGTCCGATTTTTTGTCTATCTGTTTAATGTTACAGGACCACAGCCGCTCTATTAAAAACATTCTTTTTATAATCTCAAAGTTTAAGACTAAAGAAATTTTTGCGTTACTACTTATCAAAATACATCACACTAAATTATTGCATAATATTAATAGAAGCTCTGTCTCGTTTGAAAAACATCTGTTGTTGTCTAAATCTTGTCAAGCGTTAAAATACTCGAACGATTTTTGAAAGTGTGAAGACAAAAACAATTATAATTGCAGTTGCACTTAGACACGCACATATTATATATACATATATATTTGTTTATTTATATAATATAAATGTGCTAATGCACTCAACGCATCTATAAATATATTAGTTAAAATGTATGAAATGTTTTACAACTTAAAACTCACTGTTTTTATAGTTCTCACCGTTTTCTAAATGAACGGCAATAATGAATGTATTAGGTACGTTGGTCTATTGTTTTATCGATAACAGAAAAGACGAGCCGCAATTTGTCGCGTAGACTTTGTCAAGTGTTAAAACATAATCGAACTTCTGTTTCTTATAGGAATATCTTCTTAAAAAAAGTATATCGTGATGGGATTCCATTCGAAGTAAACGTATTCCACGATGTGAACTGTTTTCACTATATTTTTTGGTACAATTAAGTACTAATAATAAATGTATGATCGTTGTATAATCAATTTTCGTTGTTAGAGCTGTTTTATGCTTCTTTGCAAGTTGCGCTGGATCGTGTCATTTTCCTCCGACCCTCGTGCTAATGATGAATTATTAAGGTGGGGTTAGGAGCTGAAGACGCCGCTATGGCCTCCAATCTGACGCAGGACGCAGAAGTTCGGGCCAGTTTTAAACGTCTCTCAGTAGCAAATTTTTAGCGTGTTCCTGGTGAGGCGTGGAAAAACTGAGCAGAACAAAATCAATCAACGTGTTTTTGTAAAAAAACAACAGGATTGAATTTCAATTATGCCGAGGCTATAGTTATGATAATGCCAGTAACTTGACTTGGCCTAAGACCTAGAGGGGAATAGTTTCTATCAAAAAAGCACTAATTTTTTTGTCTGTTGCTGTCAGTCATGACTCATTTTTGGATGGACAGATTTCGACAAATGTGCGATAGCAACAGTGTCGACGGTGTGTAGTTTGATTGAACACGAACTGCTCCGACCCCATCTTCCGGGTCAAAATGGCAAAAACAGGTTTTTAAGAGTTCTTTGCCAAATCTGGCCATACGGGTACCAGTCTTTCGCAGCCCACATCTTGAGACACAGGCTTAGTATTGAAAAATACAGACCACCACTCATCCAGAATCAGCTCAATGAGTTCTACATCTTTGTTGATTGCAACGTTTCTGGTGGGGCTACTTCCTGGGCCCTGTGGGCGCTAATATGCAGTACTCACCAATAATGAGCGCTGTTCGCCCGAAATTTGTTCGATGTTCGTTCGATAAATTCAAAATTTTATTCCAAATGTGTTCGAATTTAGTTTCAGACGCGTTCGAAGTATTGGCTCGATTTTTTTAAATTAGTTCGGGAGCTGTTTGAAGTTCGTCCCAAACCTCTTCATATGTCGTTCAAGAATAAATACATTTTGTTCGATTTCTGTTCGATATTAGTTCGTTCGGCCAGTTGTAGTTGATCGACCCTTTGCTAGAAATAGCGGTTTCTCAGATTTCGCCTTGTTACTGCTTGTTTTTATCTTACAGTGAGTGACTGTTATGTTATGAAGCACGCTGGATACGATGATACGATGGTTTTACTATATAGTCAAACTTGACTTGTTATACCTTTTCATAGGGTTTCAAAGGTTTTATGGTCGACGAATCCGATTTCCAGAATGTAGTGCGTTTTCATTTGTCTGATTATGTGTTTCGCGCAGGGTATCAAGAATGGTCTATATAGGTATTTCCGAAGCCGAATACAATGATTTGACTCCAGCGTGCAGTTCATACCTTTTCTTGGATTTTCAATGAGTTTAGGATTAATGAATTTGATTTCCAAAATATAGTTTGTCTTCGGTGATTTGGCTACGTAGTGCGTACAGGTGATTAAGTATTGTCTATATAGGTTTTCCGTTATGCTAAATACGATGGTTTGCTTATCTACATAGTGTCCAGCACGAGTGTCTTATGCCTTTTGGGTTTAGGGTCAATGGACCCCGTTTCCAGAAAATAGTAATATGTCTTCAGGAGTGTGGTACATGGCAATAATAATAGTTTATATAGAGGTTTTTCGGTATGCTGATTACAACGGTTTGTTTATCTAGAGTCCAGCGTGCATACTTCACGCTTTTCATGAGTTCCCAATGGGTTTAGTGTAATCGACCCCGATTTGCAGGATATAATTTTGGTTACGTATAGCGTAAAGGCCATCAAGAATTATTGTCTATATAGGTTTTCGGGTAGGCTGAATACGATGGTTTGATTATTTAGAGACCAGGATAAATACTTGATGCGTTGTCAGTTGTTTGTGATCGATGTCGGTTCAACGAGGTTTTGGGATTTTCAATAGAGTTCAAGAGGTTTGAACAGGGGCGGTTTTAGAAATTTCTGACAGGTGGGGCGGCGGATCTTTAAGTTTTCGAAAACAATCTTTGAGTTAATGAGTTATGTGTGACGCAGACAGACATTTAGAATCCTACTATTTCTGGGCAATATTTGTGGAAAATTCACTCTCTTCTTTGCAACAATTTTAACATACGTTTTACAACAGATACATAATAGCGACCTGTATTAGTGTTTCTTTAAAATTAAATTCTGTCTGTAGCACAGTTAGAACGACGTTCAATCCACTCTCGCATCAAATTAAATGTTCTTTTACACTGTATACCTTTCACTTCGTAAAGTCCAAAGCGCCTATTCTTTAACGGGAACTGATCGATAATTCGCTGAATTTGCAGCGATTTTTGCTTGTGAATGAACATCAAAGCCAATCCACTGAGACGATCTTCGGTTATCGTGCTACCCAAATACGATTTCAGAAATCACAGATACGATTTCAGAAATCACAGATATAAGCTTGGGTGATGCCGAAGTTACGGGAAGGGTTGCAAATATGCATAAAAGAGCCGATATCGCAATCAGAAATTCGCTGCTAGCTTCAAGAATGCCCAGCCGTGTCGAATTAGCATCAATTGATCGGCATTTTAATTTCCAACGTTCGAATTCTTGCAAAACCGACTGTTTATCATTATGCAGAAGCTGTTAGGCTTCAATATAGAAATCCACAGCATCTGAAATGTCGCTGTAACTTGCGTTCGGAGCGGACTAAGATAGAAGCGACGATTCAAAACGTGTATGGAGCTGGCTCAGGAAACCATCAATAAAAGGGATATAAACTGTGGTACGGTAAAATTCATATGGAGTTAGGTGCAGTTGGTGTGTTCGTGGCCACCTTCCTGCAGAAGCGAAACGGTCAATGTCCAGATGCTTTTTCACCTCACAAGCATGGCTCCAGACGTTTTGGAAATTTCCACTGCTGTGGCCGCTCCTCCACGATTCAAGTTGCTCCATCAGCATGTGTATGTCGTTGACGCACTCATAAAGATTTTGGCCAACAGACTGCAGTAATACAGCTATGGGTTTAATGGCGCCTAGTACATGACGAAGAATATCCATGGATACAATAGAATTATCTGATGATAGCGGCAAGAAGACTGTGGTGGCTTGCCCAATAGTTTTGTGGTCAGTTTCATTTTGGGCAATATTTTCCAAATCTGCAGCAATACAAGGATACAGTTCCGAGGAAGTCAAACACGCAGTGTGACGTTCAACCCACCTGGTGTCGCTAAGCTTAGGCAGAACAGTTTTAGTTGCATAGGACTCAAAACTTCCACCGATCATTTGAAGAAACGAAATTGCTTTGGCGATGCGCGAAAGAATACGACGGACGACATTGCTCCGAATGTGTACCGAATTTCAAAAACCTCTGACGCTTTGGTAACAGTTAGGTTAAGGGTCTATGTTAAGATGATGTCTATGAGAAAGCCGGACAAAAATTTTCTATCTTCGAAACCTGTCGGGGGGGCGGCCGCCCCTCCCGCCCTCTCTAAAACCGCCCGTGGGTTTGAGGGTGGCATATACATCAAACAAAACCTGTTATAGGTGTTAACCAAAATGATAACTAAAAATGAAACCACACTCGGTCCGTTTCACCTTTGCTTGCAAGATACTAGTTTGATTTTTCCAACTTATATTACCATAGGAATTTTTCCAAATATCTCACTGATTGTAGGTTAATTATCCAAATAGGAAAAGTATTGTTTAGCGTCAATGTTTTTGTCATGCTAACAGTAAAATTTTCGATCAGTGCTGGGTTTGACACGTTGCGTCTTAAGGTACCCTCGCACACTACCTATAGCTCCGTACCGGAACTTTGAAGACACAACTTAACCAGTCTGATCGACTCAGCGGATAGAATTACACTATATGAGGCTAATTTCATTTTCATATTTCCGACGAATGCCAAATATGTGAAATTTAAAGTTTTTTTTATATTTTTAAAGATTTTTAATTTAAATCTGGTCTTATTGGCTGTCATTCGGCCGATTCGGCACGCTGAGACAAATTGAATGAAAATGAACTGTTCAAATGTTACATTGGAAACGGAATTAGGCCACTATAAAAGCGTCCTGAATTTAGAACATACCGAAAGTGCAAAATATCAAAAGTTATGTAAAAGCCAAAATATAATACATAAATAATTATTAATACGTGTAATTTTGTGACAGCGCAGGAACAGGAGTATACAGTTTCTTTAATGCAGGAGTAAGCTTAAGTTGCGCCGCTTATCATCCTCTTTTGTCAAAAGCAAAGCGATTCCGTTGTTCACTGAACACAAATGTCATTTTTGTGTAACAGAACAGAAATTAGTCCGTTTCATATTTCATACATTATAATTTGAAAATGTTCGTGAACACATTGGTGTTGAAGCACAGGGGCCGAATCGGACTTGCTAGTAGCGTTATGGAACAGTAAAATGTCGAAATTGGACACGGCTATTGAAATGTGAGAGTTTTGTTCTCTAACATCGTTTTGTACATGGTGTGAAAAGAGGATGGTTGGGGGCGCATCTTAAGTTTACTCTTACATAAGTTTATAGAAAATAACAAACTGTTTTTTCATTACACTTTCCGGTATAGTTTAATAGGCACTATTGAACACTACGAACCGTAGAACTTGGTTCGAACAAAAATACATATATCCCGAGCGAACAACAGTTTGTTCTTTCGGAGACTGTACATGGTTGTCTGTGAAGGCATAAACATTTTGTAATAATTTGCAAAAGTCTGCTATATGGTTGAGCGTACACCCAGCCGGGTAGTTGTAGCAGTAGTACCAGTACTATTCGGTGTATTTCGCAACACAGTGGGCGCCTGCTGCGTGAGCGGCAAGAGACGATGTTTTAATATTGATAGTTTAATAGTGGACAAGATTTGAGATGTGATGGAATGTGTGACCGTGAGTCAGTAAACTTTTTGAAAACCTAAAATCCTATAAGACGTATGAAATAAATTTTCAGCTTTTTGAATATTCGTTCCGTTGTGAAGCACAGTGGATGTTGTTCGGAGGTGGTATGCATCAAGGCCCCATGTCGCGGATATGCTTTATCAGAACGTAATGAAACGTAGTGGAGATTGTGTGTTGCAGGTGTGAAATCTAAATTCCGTGTTTGTGTGTGTGTGATCGGTCATAACTTGGGAACGGCATTTTAATTATCTTGGGCTCATTCGAACCGGCATAGTCTAGGTACTGTGGTATGGCGCCCTATGGTTCCGAGTCAGAGGTCAAAATGACTGGTTTTCACCCCATTTTAGTAACCTTCACGGAAGCAAGCTTATTTTTAACTTTCGAATTTTTATCTCTGGGTGGTTTTATTTCATAGTAAAATGATAAATGCCGATGCCTCTGTTTTTGTTTTTCGATTGAGGCTCCGGTTCTATAGTTATGGGGGTTTGAGGTATGGTGCCCCAGTGGTTCCTCGACTCAAAACTCGAAAATTATTGTTCTAACATCCTGGGCGACTCAAAGTTTCGCTTGAGGATTTTCGGGCATGGAAACTCATTGCCGGCGTTTGTTTTGTTGTGTGACCCATGGTTCAATGGGTATGGGGGTATGGCGCCCCCATGAGTCGGGTCAGAGGTAAAAATGATGGTTTTTCACCCTATTTTAGTAACCTTCACGGAAGCAAGCGTATTTTTATCTTAACTTTCGAATTTTTATCTCTGGCTGGTTTTATTTCATAGTAAAATGATAAATGCCGATGCCTCTTTTTGGTTTTCGACTAAGGCTTCGGTCCATGGAGTTTGAGGTATGGCACCCCCGTGGTTCTTCGACCCAAAATTCGAAAATT
>JASANE010016919.1:0-14723 GCA_030248225.1 Trileptium ribeirensis
CATGAAACTGTCTCACGCTTCCCTAATGTACTTTGCTCATACTAACACAATTATTTATCCTTATCCTTATCCTTATGATTTACTTTGCCGCTTATTTGATAAGCTCATTGTCTCAGACTAGAAGGAAGAAAGTGCTGAATTTTCAAGCTTTCGCTGCGATTTTCCTCAACCATGTCTGGCTCCGCTTGGCTCTTATAGTCAGGTCTTAGACTCTGGCTCGGCTCGTCGTGAACCATGCCCGGCTCGGCTCTACAGCTAAAAAGCCAAGTTCGCCTCGGCTTATTCTTCTGATAATTAAATTTTGCGATTTAACAAATTCAGAGAGAGAATGTGGTTACGCAAACGAACAAACGAACTAAATATAGTTGCTATTAAGAGCCGAATCGAAGTTATCTCGAGTGTTCGCTGGCTATTGCACTGTGTATTATAGTTGTTATAAGTGTGATCGATATTTTAGGGAAGAGTTTGCTTTTCATGACACACTAGGTTCAGCACTGCTTGGCTCTCAAGAACAGATCTTAGGATTTGACTCGGCTCGCCGCTACGGACATCATGGATGGTTCAGCTCGGGTTCACAGCCGGGCAGAGGTTAGCTGCGTCCGGCCAGAACATAAATTCTCACCTCGATCTCAGACAACGTAGATTATGTCTATAAAATCACAAGGTATAAACAATTTCAGCACGAGGTCTCTATACTATTTTTGTTACACATTTTACAATAAAATTCTGCCACAATTGTCCAATCCGGCGGCAAAACATGATGTGTTTTCTAATATTTTTACGTCATTACTCACAAAATCACCTTTGTAGCAGCGAGAACGTGCAGCACAATTACGATACCGACTATATATAGAACAATAATTGAAACGAATTAAGTAGCAATTTAGTAACTAGGGCTCAACCACAGTTAGTATTAATCAATGTCATACCAGAAGAAGAAGATGTATCGTGAATAAAAAGTGGAATAATCATTGTATTCCTGGCATAGTTTACTGATTTTCATAACACCAAATAAAACTTTCCTAAACTTCACCAGTAGTGCTGAGCTCCTACTTTACTAACACAAGAAAATCTACGTTTCAAATATTGAACATTAAAGTTCAAAATTTTGATGCTCAAATACAAAATTAAATCCATTAAAAACAATGTCAATCTAATCGGACATTAAAACATAAATCTTAGTTTATTTTCATGAAACATCTTGGCCCGTAAAACTATAGGAAGATTTGATTTTGGAGCATAAACTTCTCTGTGTGTTTTCGAAGACTAAACTTCATTTTTATGTGATCTGGGCCCGTAAGACTATAGGAAGATTTAATTTTGGAGCATAAACTTCTCTGTGTGTTTTCGATGACTAAACTTTATTTTTGTGTGATCTGGGCCCGTTAGACTATAGGAAGATTTAATTTTGGAGCATAAACTTCTCTGTGTGTTTTCGAAGACTAAACTTTATTTTTGTGTGATCTGGGCCCATAAGACTATAGGAAGATTTAATTTTGGAGCATAAACTTCATTTTTATGTAATCTCAGCCCGTAAGACTATAGGAAGATTTAGTTTTGGAGCATAAACTTCTCTGTGTGTTTTCGAAGATTAAACTTCATTTTAAGTGACCTGGGCCCGTAGGACTATAGGAAGATTTCATTATGGAGCACAAACTTCTCTGTGTGTTTTCGAAGATGAAACTCCATTTTTATGTGGTCTGGGCCCGTAAGTCTATAGGAAGATTTAATTTTGGAGCATAAACATCTCTGTGTGTTTTCGAAGATTAAACTTCATTTTCATGTGTACGAATAGTGAGAAACACAAGAATTATGTGACCAAGATATACTGTGTTCCGGACAGGAACCCTGGAGCTGTCCACCTATCCTCCTCCACCCAGAAGTCAACCGGGGACATGCGTTTCGCTCCCCCTCGCCCCACAAAGTAACGCAGATTTGACAATTTTTCGAAGATTTTTCCCAAATGTTCTCAACTTACCCAACAATCTCTGCGCGTAGGGGATGTTGAGAATAAATATATTGTGAGACCGGTAATCGTTTGGGAATTAATATGGTTCGGTCCTTATGGGCAACTTCGCCAAAGATATGTTCTATGTTGCCCCCCCCCCAAATATTTTATTTTAGGCTGGCCCTCAGAATCAACCTCGACTTCGGGTGCCAGAGCTCAAAGAGCACTTTGCATCGTTCTCTGCGTTTAAACACAACGGACCAGGCCACCATATTCCCCACGCGAGATATCCGCCGTTTAACATGGCTGAGCTAGCCCAAGTAACCCCCTGAGGGGCGGTACGTAATAACGTTAGAAAAAGAACAGCTTAGAGCGGGGAGTACCCCGACTTAGGCTTAGTGTATGTCTCATATAAGAACCTTAGCTTAGGCTAGGATTAAGACTTAGGCTTAGTATATCGAGAACGGCATGGCCTAGATTTTATTTCCGCCCTTCAGGGTTACTCGGACCTGCAGTTCATCTTATGCGCGAAAACGCGGAACTCTAGTCAAGTTAGTATTACCAGCATCAGTTGTCGTCCATGATTTCTGTTGCTCTCAAGGCTTTAGAATGTGGAAAATTATTGATGCATGAGATCATCAAAATTGAGCTGTTGCTACTTCTTATTATAAGGAACTATTACGCACGTACCATGTTGTGGTTTGACGCTGTCTGATTTTCATGCTATATTTTTTATTTATATGTAAGTATATATATTCCAACCAACATAATTACATGTATTAATTATAATACATGCATTTGTAGTATACCTATATGAGAACACAATATTATAAAATATCACTTTCAGCAGTTTAGCCGAAAGTATATTTATCGATTAAGAAATTTTTCTTCGAGATTCATATTATTACAGTCCAAGGCATATGTTTGACATTCACCTTCAGCTACGAGAAGACCCATAAAGTGCTGTTAGTACCAGGACTTAAACGAACAGCAGCGGATACCAAGGATTTACTTTGACCTTGAGGAGCCTCACAAACAGTTGCAAGTACCAACACTTCCACAAACAGCAGCGGATATCAGGAAGCTATTTTGCCTAACAGGAGTTCCGCAAAGAGATATCAGTTCCAGCACTTCTGCAAACAGCAGCAGATATCGGGTTCTATTTTGCATAAGAGGAGTGCCACAAAGAACTATGAGTACCAGCACTTCTGCAAACAGCAGCAGATATCAGGTGTCTATTTTGCACAGGAGGAGTCCCACAAAGAGCTATGAGTACCAGCACTTTGCAAATAGCACCGAATATCAGGGGCCTATTTTGGCATTGTGTGTATACATGGAAAAAATAAGAGGCTTTTTGCTAAACATAGCAAACGTGGCAACGCTATGCTATCCATAAGTGTGCAAGCATGTTCTTACTGAAATGATATTACCGTTAGCGTACACACACGACGCAGTTACATTTCGAATTTGATTATGTGGCGAATATTTCGCTGTGTGAACGTTAGGATACTTAGTAGGCCGTGGCAGCATACTGAGTACCTTTTTTACGGGGTACAATGAGTTTGTGCAGCGTTGAAATATTAGTATATTCATAACAAACATGGTAACAGGACCATTCACCCTCGGGCAATTCGTCCCTTGGATAACTCATCCTTTGGATAATTCATTCCCAGCCTACAAGTAAGCCTCAACCTAAACCTAAGTACAACCGTAGGTTGTCACTCCGGTCGGAGAATTGTGCAGAGGAGAATTGTCCAGGTGACGAATTGTAGAGCGGACAAGTTGTCGACGCGGCGAATTCTTTGGCAACGGATCGTCCGAAGACGGATTTCCGGGGACGAGTTGTCCAATAGACGAATTGCTTGGGAACGATTTTCCCGGAGACGAATTGTCCGCGGACGAGTTGTAAAAATCTACTAGGTCACACTTGATTTTATTAGATGAGTTATACAAGTAGAAAACCGTAATCCATTCTACTATCACCCCAATCTCTGGTTCTCAGATGAGCGATTTCCTAAATCCATTTACCTTATTACCATTTATGCTAACGAATCTTGACTACACTTTCTTGCCCTCTCCACATGCTGTTGATCCATGGAATGCATATTTGAAGACAGAAGACTTCCGAATACAATATCCAGCTGAATAAATTCATTAAAGATCAAATAATATCCTAAATATGACATTCTTTTAAACAATGTCGTTGCACTATGGCCAAGTTGTCAAACAGGAAATGCAGAGAGCGGAGTACAACTGCAAACTATTTTTTGTCAGCAAACACATGAAAACAGAAATTTGTAATGAATCAGTCTCCCACAACTCCACACTATTTGAATTGGAGACACCGGTGGCAAATTTCTGCCAATATCCGACTGTGAATCAAATAATCTCCCATATATGGGATTCCTTTAAACAATGTCGTTGCACTATGGCCAAGTTGTCAAACAGGAAATGCAGAGAGCGGAGTACAACTGCAAACTATTTTTACCAGCAAACTCATGAAAACAGAAATTTATAATGAATCAGTTTCTCGCAACTACACACTGTTTGAAGACATCGGTGGTAAATTTCTGCCTATATCCGACTGTGAAAATGCTATTATCATTCGTTGGTTCTTACATAAGCTTAAATTGCGTCAAATTCTAGCTTAAATGGAATTGATACACAAGTGTTCACCAAGTATTTATCATTACATCCATAAACGAAATCATGCAAACAGCTCCAATCTTTATATTCCACAGTTTAGTACTTATTTAAAACATTATTTTAGCATTAGAAAATTATACCATTAAGATCAGATCCATTTTATTTTCTATTAAGCCTATCAAAAGTTACTATCATCTCCAGTGATCTTGGCGAATAAAAGTTAAAAAACGAAATTGTGAAAAATATTACGGCCAATGCACCGGCATTCACTAGTGGATCCAGAGGAAGGCCTGGAGCAAGGATACCCCCGTCAGATCTAAGTCGGGTCACTAAGCTGCTTTTGTAAAAAAATAAAAAATAAAAAATGTGGAAAAATTGTTGATCAAGAAAGATGATTTAGCTCCAAGCCTCCCCCGTGATAAAATTTCTGGATCCTCCGGTGTCCGTGTTCACGGCATCGCTAAAGTGACACAAAGTATGGTCATTAAAACAATTAACGACTTAATAAAGAACTGTAGTGTTTCAATTTAATTAGATGTCGGTAGCTACGTTAGCTCACTCTGTCTGCATAAAACTATTCGAAAATGTTTTCGCTGACGACACTCAAATTCCACTCTATTTTATATGTTTTCTACTCTATTATTGACGAAGTCCGGAGGGGTCCGAGCCTCAGGGGACGGGAGATTATCCCCAATGATAATGTATGGATGAAGTGCAACAGATTTGTTGTTCCGTACGACTACATCATCAAGATTTATCGACTGAGTCGTTAACACCATAAGTTGTATGATTTCGTGTTCGTTGAACAGTATAGAAAACCAGGCTTTTAAAAAGCGAAAGTCGAAGGTCTGGTGTGATTTGGAAACGGATCTAGTTTATATGTAGGGCAACAAATTTAGTACCTCTATTTCAACGTTCCCATTTCTTTTTCTTTTGAGAATATTGACGTTGGGAAAGTTTGGCAAAATTTGGTACAAATTAGTAAAAACTGGGGCAACTTTTACCAAAATTTGGGGACAGTAAGCAAAAATACTGCATATTTTACTGCATCTATTACACTGTACAATTTCTTATAACGGAGATCTGATTCCTTCAAGTGTTTAAATTATGTACTCATCATCAGTAATCACATAGAAAGCGCACTGTCACTGTCACAGGTTCGTACAGATAGGAACAGTGCCTCGTGATAACCCATCAGCTGACCCCAATCAATGACTAATAATCTGGTTCATTGAATAAAATATTCGTTCGCCAGGCATTCTTCAAAATGATTACTGGCATACAGTTTTAATTAGACACAAAATTAAATGAACGGATTTTATATTTTCATGGAAATAATTTATTAGTGAATCAGGAGTCGTAAATCAACGACATTCCCCTCTGGACATTCAGCTGATTTTATCTGTTACCCATTCTGGTCACTATTCCAGCTTGGATTATTGTTTAGCTTTCCAAATTGATCCCTAACGCCGCTCCGGTAATCATTCGAGGTAAACAGATAGGTTTCAAGCTTAAGTATAGGCGAAGGATTGACCAAAACTTTCTCACGATTCAGCAATTTTACCCCTATATTTTCTACATTTTCTTCTATTTTCCATTAAAATTTTGGCCAAAATTATTGTAATTTTGCTTATAATAGGTAAAAGCTTGGCGCGCTATGGAGAAGAGCGGTGATAAATACGGCTCAGGGGTATGATAGAGCCTTTAGGGGGTGATCCCACTACTCCTGTATGGAATACACATTACACATTACCCAGTGTATATTCCACTACTCCCTAATGGAATACACACTTCATAATATACATTTTATATATAAAACATGTTCGATATATTTATATTATGCTTGATATGGGTTAGCCGTCTTTATGCATATGAAACATATTTGAGAATATACCGCCGAAGTTATACGGTTATCGACATATTAAAAGAGATATATTGGTAAATTAAATTGGCATTGGAATCATGTTCATTTTCAGCTTCGATATATATATTTATATGTATAGTTAATATGTTTATATTTGTGTTTATAAACCTGAAATTCAAATAAAAAACAGCAAACGAAAAAGCTGTCACAAAATCACATACCAAACAAACAAATAAATAAATACAGACTAAAAGATGTATATAAAGCTTCTTTGAACGATTTATAACAGACACATTTGGAGTTTAAAAGCGTGAACACTATGGTAGAAACAACGGCGTACAGCAAGTCTTTAGATAATAACAAAAACCGGTCGTATAAAACGTGAATTACACTGTGCATGAAGAAGCTGGAGTGCGTTTGAAACATTGACTTTTTTCTATATGACCGAAGCTTCTTGTGAACCCGATAGAATAGCTAAAAATATTGCCTCCGTTATAGATCGTTCACTTTAAAACTGAAGGGGAAGGATGAAAATTTCCCATAAATTTTGCGGGCGCTAGATAGAGCCCACAAATTTGAAAATTTGTGGGTGTTACGAAATTCGATGCACCGAGCAATTTTCTAGGTACTGGTAGTAAAGACACAGCAATTTGGGAATTTGCAGCTAATCACCTAACAAGTTGCACGCAGCCGGTAATTTTCCTGGTGTATTAAGCCCCAACAATTGTTTGGGAGAAATTTTATCACCTTCAGGTTTAAAATGAACCCATCGATTACGCTAGGGCTTGGACTTGCGGCAGCCAGGAATAACTACCCTACTAATTACAGGCATTATTTATCTTTAAAAACTGGCCACTAACTATTTTATTCATACATATAAACAGTTAATCATGTTAAATACAGCTCAGTCTTATCGTTCTGCAAGCGGTGGTGCAACCTTGGCATTCCACCCTTATGAACTTGAAATGAAGCCGAATAAACCTTATATAATTTACTGGTTACACTTATTTAAACGATTTTTTGGTTACACTTATTTCAACGCTGCTCTGCAAGAGTATAACATTGTAGTACGCTTCATAGTGAATATTTGCGGGATCGTCGCCGTACGACGATAACTACGATGCAAGAAACATAATAGGTTGCCACTAAATAGTTTATATTAGAGCATTAAACCAGAGCATTAAATCATTATGTAATCAGAGCATTAAATTGTTCAACTTGTTAACTCAACTACATCTGTGGTAATTAATATACATAGAAAGCATTTAATAACAAGAAAACTGATTCCATGCTCCATCCTTGTCATACCAGCTATTACTAATTTAGTTTCTTTATTGCATAATATTACATGCTAGGGCTCTAGAATGATGGCATTTACTCTGTGAATATTGGGTTGACACACAAGGTTTGATAAATTCGTTTAACCTAGTCGTTGTTTCACGACACCTCATGGGCGTATCCGATAAAAGAGTCCGCCAGGATATGGCACCAATCTCAAACCATTTCAATCGTTAGCTTCTGACCGAAGCCTTGAAAAAGGCCGAATCTTCTCTTTCGTCCGCGCCCGTCCAAATGTCAATTTTGAGCTTGGCCTCCTCCCAACCCAAACACCCCACACCACTAGCCCCTATCCAAATGTAAATCCCACACAAGCCACAATACCGAGTCTATTAAGGCATTGTGTACATCGTTATTTTCTTTTGATTTATATATAAATATTCCGAAAATTTAGCACATAAACACTGATATATTTATTATACTATAGACAAAAAGCTTAGTCCACGATAATTTCATTAATTATGACCCTACCCTAAGTGTTTTAACACACTTTTATACATCCCTCCTTTAATAGCCCATATAAATATAATTGTATAAGTACTAAAAACACATTTTACCTTTTTAGTCAAACACGATTTTTTTTTTAAATTCAAAATTGACTTTACGGTCGTGAAGCCTTCGAGCTAAAAGCTTTGTGGAAAATAATAATATGTTAAATCGAAAATTCTTATATAAAAGACTCTTTACACATATCAATTCGCTAGCAGGCAGAGTGAGATTGTTATTAGTTTGTAGTAGCATGATTATATATAAAGCACAAATATGTTTTAATTCGAGATCAAAGCATTTTTCTTTGGTTTTTAGCTCTACAAAGAAACAAAACCGCCGAGCCTCGTGTGTGAACAAGAACCGACTGTATGCATATATATATATATATTATTTATATGTGTATGTCCTATCAATCAGCTTTATACAGAGAGAAAACACAACGTAGTGTGATGAAACGCCTTTTATTTTATTATGAAATATATATATATTTATATGTAAAAGAACAAAACTATATCTATAATTTATTATAGTGCTTAGAAGAACAGCGAAAGGTAAGGAAAGCTATGTCGATGAGGACTCTGCATAAGCATCGCATGAGGATAATGGCTAGCTTGTCAAAAAGAACACACCCCGAGGTATTCTATGAAATCTGTGTAATTTGTTTTAATGAAGCGTTATGATTTTTTTTCTCAGTAACTCTTTATTAAACTATAAACTAAAACGTATAGCTTGTAAGGTTGTTTGAAACCACGTTAATAATGTTTAATCTTGCGGATTTATACAACCAACTGTGAAAAGTTGAGCCAAATTAGTCCAATTAGTCTATCAAATTTTATATAAATGATAACGGTAAATTTTTCTGATACTAAGGTGGTTCGAAATAGGAATTTGAATCATTTTAAAATTTTGAATGATTTTTGAATTGTTAAGACAGCTTTAATTCCATAGGGTGAGGTAGCGATTTTCTAATTATTAATGCTTGAATGAACTTTTGAAGTTTGGCACTTTTCCAATTTTTGAGTCAAAATTTCAAACATTTCTGATATTTGACAATTAGCACAAAAACGAATGTACTGAGAAATTTAGGGCAAAATAAGATTAGCCATGTATAGGTTCAAGTTTGTAATAGCGAAAGTTGCATAGTTTTTTTACGATAATATTTAAAATTAGTTTATATTGTCACGGGTGCAGTTCTTGGTACAATATCGCTGTCACAAGCAAGCAATGTCACAGATGTAACATATCCTATACACTGTAAAAATTGAGCAAATTTGGTTTACCAATGACTAGGCCACGAAATAGTAAAATTAGAGCAAACCTGCTGAATTGATCCTGAACAGTCGAAAAAGTATTCAAATAACTATACCTGACCACGCGTAGCCTTAAGCTGCGTTTACACGTCAAACTTTTTATCCAAATTTTGAGCTCAAACTTTGATCAAAATTCGATCAAGATTTGAGCTAAAATTTTGACGTGTAAACCCAGCTTATGTCACGCCATGTGATAACAAATACCAATGTGTCCGCTAACCCGATAATATCAAATTATAAAAAATGTGAAAATTATATGCGATGTATATAATTTTAGGCTTTCAAACCCTAGTCAAGTAAATATTGAAAACTTTTATTCAAATATACATCAACATTATATGCGATGTATATAATTTTAGGCTTTCAAACACTAGTCAAGTAAATATTGAAAACTTTTATTCAAATATACATCAACATTATATGCGATGTATATATAATTCTAGGCTTTCAAAGCACTAATCAAGTAATATTGAAAACTTTTGTTGAAATATATATCAACATTATATGCGATGTATATAATTTTAGGCTTTCAAACACTAGTCAAGTAAATATTGAAAACTTTTATTGAAATATATATCAACATTATATGCGATGTATATAATTTTAGGCTTTCAAACACTAGTCAAGTAAATATTGAAAACTTTTATTCAAATATACATCAACATTATATGCGATGTATATAATTTTAGGCTTTCAAACACTAGTCAAGTAAATATTGAAAACTTTTATTGAAATATATATCAACATTATATGCGATGTATATAATTTTAGGCTTTCAAACACTAGTCAAGTAATATTGAAAACTTTTGTTGAAATATACATCAACATTATATGCGATGTATATAATTTTAGGCTTTCAAACACTAGTCAAGTAAATATTGAAAACTTTTATTCAAATATACATCAACATTATATGCGATGTATATAATTTTAGGCTTTCAAACACTAGTCAAGTAATATTGAAAACTTTTGTTGAAATATATATCAACATTATATGCGATGTATATAATTTTAGGCTTTCAAACACTAGTCAAGTAAATATTGAAAACTTTTATTGAAATATATATCAACATTATATGCGATGTATATAATTTTAGGCTTTCAAACACTAGTCAAGTAAATATTGAAAACTTTTATTGAAATATATATCAACATTATATGCGATGTATATAATTTTAGGCTTTCAAACACTAGTCAAGTAAATATTGAATACTTTTATTGAAATATATATCAACATTATATGCGATGTATATAATTTTAGGCTTTCAAACACTAGTCAAGTAAATATTGAAAACTTTTATTGAAATATATATCAACATTATATGCGATGTATATAATTTTAGGTTTTCAAACACTAGTCAAGTAAATATTGAAAACTTTTATTGAAATAAATATCAACACTCTAATATTTGATTACATACAATTTATTGCATATATCGCGTTAAATACGGGTTTTAGCACAGTGTATGATGTCTGATAGAAAGCTAACACATGTCTTTGTCAACATTAGGGTATGCTTGCACTTTAATCGTTGAGTTCAAGAATTTCACAGATCAAACAAATTTTTTTGTCTATTTAATATTATTTGACATTAGCGACATCATTGATATATCAAACAAACAAACAATATATAGTATATAAGTTTGATTAGATCTGTTTACTTTGCCAGAAAACACTTATGGTACAAATAAATAGAACAAGAAGTAAATGTCAAAAAAGTCAGAGTAATTGATGCATGAAACCAATAATTCGATATTTAAAACAAAATATAAATATTATACAAGTTGACACCAAGTGTAGAATGAGTTGGCAGCTAGTGCCTAAGATACAATACTTCTCCTAAAATGTCTGAAATTGATATCAATTTTAAAATCAGAAACGGATTACAGCAGAGCCATGCAGCACCACATAGATAGCATTTGCGGGTAGTAAATCTTGGTCGTTATACTATACAATAATTTTGATATATCTAGGCATGAAATAACCAACGAATGAACTGATAAATATGTATCATTCAGGATAAGATGTGGCCATTTAGGATATGATTTAATGTAATATGACATTTTAGACGAGTCGTAATGGTGTACCGTGACTGATGGTTATCAATTTTGTACCATCGAATAAATTTTTTTAACCGACACTTGCTTCAATCTTAAAGGCATTGAATATTGCAAGCTTGTTATCCATTAAATTTAGGTTTAAGTATTAAAGCCATGACTGCTTTGTCAAAAAACAAAAGGTAAAAGCTAACCTGAGGGTTATAAGCAATCTGCAGGTTGTGCCGTACTCAACGTGGTAACCGTAGGCCTAAGAGTGGACCTAAGCTCTGGCTAATGCCAGTTTATACACTGTATAGTAAGCTAAGCTAAATCCGGGGGCTAAGTTTTTCTTTTTCAATATGTAAAATCACACCCCTCGTCCTGACTTGGACCAAGCAGGGTATCCCGTTTAAGAATAGAGTACATTCTAAATGTATAATAGTTAGTTCAGCTATAATCCTAAATCTGACTGAAATGTCAAATTTAACGACATAATGACTTATGGTCATGCCAGTTGCTTAATAGCCTAACTTAGCGGCAGTACAACAATCATTTAACTAAACGCAGAATACACTGAATCTTTCAATGGAAATTATGGGAATCTTCCATTTCTTTTATCCCTTCTATGTGAAATGACGTCAGCCTGCCATATTTTCATTTTACAATTGTGATTTGAAGCAAAATGCAGTGAAAACCACTTTCTATATTTGTTTGATAGTTTATATCGTCTTTGCTTTGTTCTACCACGTTATACGACTTGATCATTCCGTCCAAAGTGGTCACTACAGTTCTTTCGTCGCCATGGGACCATGCTCAGGTCAGAGCATTCGAGACTTTGAACACAACAAGTTACTTTTAAGATTGCGAGCCGCACTTCGATCAAGTCCCATATCAATCGTAGCATCGAGACTGCATCAAACAGCGATTGCAACAATCACATACAGAAAGCAGAGATGAGTAGCGACGCATTATCTCCATGGAGACGGCCTGCGCCTACGACCGCAGGATGAGGCAATGAAGTAATATATCCATTGTATGATGACAAAAATTCTAAAGTTTAGCATGAAACTGTAAAACTATTAAATATGACAAGTGTTAAAGTGTTGAAATATTTTATTTCAAGGTTTAGGCAGATGTGACTGAGGTGAATCGAAGTTCTAAAACAAACGGATATTCAAGTTCAGATGCATTCAAACCTGCATCTTTCAAACAATCTGATTGTTAACAAGTACATACTAGATGCTGCGCTGCGTTATCCCCACAGCACGCGTTTGCCCAAAAATTGTCATAGTTTGGAAATTTTGGTATTTTTGTAATCCTCGAGACATTCCTTGATCATTTGAACCAAAAAATCTAATTTTGAGAATTTTTAGATTTTTTAGATTATTCCGGGTCCTGGGGGTCCCAAAAAACCTTTCTTAAACCTTGGATTTTTACCTACGATTGGACGCGGCTTGACAAGATGAGTCAAATGGTGTTATTTTTAAAGAGGTCCGGTAACAAGATCCTAAGTTATGGCCAAAAACTGTTCAATTGCTGAGCCTCAAAAGTTGGAAAAAACAAAACAAATGGAAAAAATTTGAAAAACAAAAGAAGATATATTTATAACAAGTTATATTTCAATAATATTTTAAATAATTTTAATTTTTCAAGTTTTTCTGGTGGGATGAGCCGCTGAGTCCAGGTCCTAGAGCTGCATCATGGGCGCCCGTATTGGTAGCAGAAAGGTTTAAAATCTAAAATTTAAAAATTCGATTTTTTGATTGAAATAATCAGGGGAGGTCTCGGGGATTACAAAAATACCAAAATTTCTAGAATCTGACCATTTTTGGGCAAACGCGGCTGGGGTAGGGAATAACTGAAAAGAAACAAAAATACTTGGAGCTAACTAATTAAATAAAGTACAAAATAAGCAATATTTGAATATTTAAATAGTAGCCATGAACGTTGAATTTTGAAGGCCCATTCGCAATCGGCTGAACCCAATAAAAAGAGACTGTCATGGGCTTCTAGCCATCAACACTAAGCTTCTATTTTGGGCAATTTTGTATGCGTAATTATACGCTTCTCTCAAACACTTCCAACCGTTGCAGTAGGGAAGAGCGAATCGATATTTCGCGTGACCTAGAATTTTCAACATAACGGTTAATATATTTATGATTTACAATGCAAAACAAGAATTTATAGCCCCGTGGACTGTTTAAGTTAGTTTCGCAAAGTTACTAAATAAAGGAGTGTTCACACGTTTAGACATTTTGTTCAAAATTTGAGTAAACAAACGTAAAAAAATTTTTTTACAATTTTGTAATTTTTACACTGCTCTTTCTGAACGTGTGAACACTGTTCATATTTTTGTAGTATAATATATCAGGCAATCATGCCTGAACAACAGATCTTGAACAAAATTTTGTACTAAAAATTTAAGAACAAATTTCGGCAAAAACTTTCTGTGAACGTCTGAACGTTCGATGAGTATTGTGTTTTGAAACTTGGTCGGTGGTATTCAACAATAATGAATTCAGAAGCCAAACCAGTATCAAATTTACTACGAAGTATATATCAAACTTAGAAGAGAGCCCTCCCAAAATTACAACCTAAAATTTAATCTAAAAAATTAATCTAAAAATCAAAAATTTCCAGAAATAATTGCTTAACTATTGACCAAAGCGCTTATATAATATAACCATTGACCATCCATTGTTGCAACATCGTTTCGAAGTCGTACGTTGTATAGCCACAAAAAGAACAGCTTAGTGCAGGGAGATTGAGAAGCAGCAGCCCGCACAGTTAGGTTTAGGCCCAATATAAAGCTCATATTATGACTAAGCAAGGCTAATACTCAGGTTTAGGCTTAGTCTAGTAAATACATTGATAACGTTATAACATGCGTTTCACTTAAAGATTACTTCAGCAACAATATCTATAACTCCGGTACAGATTGCCTACTTTATCAAAAAATTAGCAGTTAAAGTATTTAAACACACGAACAGCATTTAAATATAAGAATTTAAGCAAAAAGGATTCGAATACTAAATGCAGAAACAGACGATCAGCATTTGAGAGTATACGTAACTGAACGAAGAACAAAA
>JASANE010016920.1:0-61326 GCA_030248225.1 Trileptium ribeirensis
ACCCCGCTGCAACTTAAAACGCGAGCTTGGTACGAACAACGAGCTCATTGACGGTGTTACCCAAGCCCGTCTCAAGCCGCTCCTCGAGCACATAATGCGGCCGATCCTGCTTAGCAAGTTCGCCATACCGGAATATGCGCGAATTCTGCGACTCACGGACGACCAACAACTGTTGGAAGCCACAACGGACAGTTTCTGGGGCGTCGGGCGTACAAACCAACAGCGGCAGCAGCATGAAGCCCCAACGCGCTGTCACAACATCATGGGCCGACTACTCGAGGAAGTACGGGGTTACCGTACTACCGGTCACGTCCGCCGGCCCAAGACAGTCATAGTAGGTGACGCCCTGGCGTTGCCAATACTAGAAATGGCCACCGAAAACAAGTGGATCGTCAATGGGTGGCCTGGATCAACCATGGTGCGCCTATTGCAGTTGGCCAACGCGATCTTAACCCCGCAGACCAACTGCATCATCAGATGCGGTTTTCAATACGTATCCGCAAGGCACCGATGTATGGAGCAGCTCCACGCCGCCTTGCCGAACGCCGCCTTTCGCAAATTTAAGCGGCACCTGGGCGTACTCTCTCGACGAGTTGCAGCCAACACTGCCATCATTATAGCGCCACCGGCACCCCGATGGGCTGCCACCAATCAGGACGCTTTGTCCTGGACGGCCGAGCTCAAGCAACTGATGGCTAACCACCGACGGCAGCACGACACCTTCCATAACGTGTATATGCCTTCCTGGCCGGTCGCGTTCCACAGTGCAGACGCGTGGGAACGGGACGAACCACACATGGAATGGCAAGAAAGGCCTCAGTTTGACGAGCCGATGGTGTCGCAGTATTGTCGGCGTAACTTGCATGAGTGGGTGAGCCGTTTAGTTAGGGACGCCGAGCTAAGGCGCTTAACACACTGAGGGCTACACTAAAACGCGCGAAAATAGAGCGGGGACGGTACTGTAAGATGATAGGTTATTGCGAAGGCAAACCGGAAATTACGAAGGAGCCCAACTAGGTCTAGTGGCAGCGAGCGATAGTGAAAGTACACGGAACAGGGCGATGCAGAATTTCTTAGGGAATATTATTTGGAGCTGGCTAAAGCGGAAGCACTGTTAGTATGAACCAACCCAAACCAAACTAACCTAGTACCGAAACGCAGGATAAATGAAATCAATTTTCTCTTTCTATCAAAGCCACAGATCTAAGGAAACTTTGGAAAACATTTACGATTTTACTGGAAGCTCCCGGTCTAGGCACCCTGGGCAGCCCGGACCCTTTCTCGGGAGTGACCAAACGCAAAGCGAAACACTTGGAGGTACGTGCCAAGGTATATAATACAAAAAAGAATGTACATAGATTTGATAATCACATAAAAAATGTATAATTGATAATGGAAATGATGTTTAGAAGAAACAACTGGATATAGCAGAATAAAAGATTTTACGCGATTTAAACCATTTTAACATTTTAGCCCATAAGGGAAAGCTTCGAAAATTTCCGGAAAATAAGGGAGAAGGAGCGACGATTTTCACGTTTTCTTGGCGTACAAAGGGATATCGGACAATACCAAGTCACCCTTCTGCCCCGAAATTTACAGAAACTTTCATACAAAATAACGGTAAATTATCCGAAAACTTTTACTAAAATTCATGAATATTTACCAAAGTGTAGGGAATTTACCAAAATTCTGGAAATATCAAATTTTTACCAAAATGTACCAAACATTACGGAATTTCTGCATACTTTGTAAAATCTCGAAATAATTACGTGAATTTCAGAACAATCTCTAATTTTTCAAGATAAATCAGATAACGGGCTGTACATCTACGGATTTAACGACGAAATTTCACACAAACCCATTTTCCATCTGATTTACACTCTTACCCTAAGTAAGGAGTCTAAAAATTCCAAAAAATTTTAAGAGATGTAACAGCCCAATTCTTTCGAAAATGATAAAACATTAAAAGTGCACTAAAATTATGGGAATAAAGGAAATGGACGACCGGATACCGGTGGAGTGTGACCTCGGTATAAATCGTGCGATTGGTATTGTTACTATTGTTATGAAATAAACCATGGTATATGCTTTGTATTGTAATTGTATGGTCACACTCCACCACCCGGCGGTGCACGGGATGATTTTGGGCACCAAGTATGACAGAAACGGATCACTAGTAGGGGTGTCCGGTCGGTCCTCGGGAAATAAATTGATTTGTGTATATACAACGTTGATGCATTATATTAGTTATATATATATTATTGTATTGGGTGCGTAGAACGGGTGTGCGTTCGGCGAGGCCGGGGACCAACGGACGTTTCAGAGATTTTTGGTATTATACAAAAAACTGGTCGCCCTTGGCCGATCCCAGCGCACACGCCGAATAATCAGTATCTCGCGATAGCTGCTGTGTATTGGTGCTCGTTATATATTTTAATAGGTCGAGGAATATCCGGATGAGCCCCAAGCAGGGTTTTAAGTGATCAAAATCCTTGGTCGGAGAAAATCAAAACAGACTATTTTAGGATACAGAATTTCTAAGGCGCCATTTTAGGGTGCGACGCGAAAATTTAATTTTTGGGCTACCCACAAATTTTATGGGAATGGGGGTGACTGAGCCCTCTTAAGGACTCTGCTGGGGTGTCAAACCGTCCCGGCGGGTCTAAAAATTTGGATCCCCTAAATACTTAGGGACCCCCGAACAGGCGCTTAAGCCTCCCATTTTCTAAGCCCAAAAGGGTACCTAAAATAATCCAAACTCCCCGATTTTTGGAGCCCGGGACACTTAACGGGTCTCACCCTAACCGTTTACCTGAAAACCGGGGCCGCCCACCCCCGCGGGTCCGCTCAGGATCCTCCAAGCTTCAATGGGACCCCAAAATTTTCCATTTTGGGCGTGCAAACTGGCCTCTAGCGGGCCTCTCGTGGGAGCTACATTAAATATTAAAGTTTCATCAGTAGCCGGCCTGCCATGGCATGACTCTGGTCCTGCCCCCGGCCGCCTACTGGTTTTTGATCTAGAGATATCGGCAAAAATGTGCCGATATCCCTATGAGCAAACGGCGCCCTGAGCGTCGTTATATTTCCTCCTAAAATTTTGGCCGCACCGACCAGCGGGCGGTTTTGTCTCTTTTGGCATTGTCGGCCCTGCCCCAGCAGGCGTCGTGTCTACATACAATTCGATAGCGATTATCAGCATACAGCTTGTCGAAACGTGCCAATCTGTTTTATATTGCAGGGCTATATTTGGTCGTCGCTTAAAGCCTGAAACATTTTACATGTATGATATTTAACGTACGTGTAGCTTATAGGCCCCCAGACAGCGCTAATAAGGGGCTTTTTGTTGTTTATTGGTGAATGGCAGATTGCTGCAAGGGAGCCTTATTGCTATTTAAAAGATGTGTATGTTTTGCGCCATGGCGTTTTGAAAATTGTCAGTAGAGTAGCCGATTCTCTAAAACCAGTCCAAAAGGAAAAATTTAGGGTATAAAAGACCACTGCTCTTTTTGACGTCGGGACCAGTCGAGACATTGCCTTCTTAAAATTCGGTCGGTTTTGGCGGTTGTCGCCAGGTTATGCGTTTTCCTTTTAATTTTGTTTTGGCTTTCCTTTTCGCCCGGGTGAACTCTTCGGTATGCAGACGTGCGGAAGAGCTCCACCCGAGGCCCTTTCAATTTGCGGATTTCGTAGTTTATCTTTCGACCAAGGGACGGCCCTTGCGGGCGCTGGGGCGTCTGATAGATGCCCCGGGCCCCCGTAGGTGCTGCGCCCGCGTACAAAATTTAAGACGGATAAATTTCGGTTAAATCGGAACCCAAACGCTGTCCCGTGCTCGACTGGTTCCCCGCTCACTGGGTGGAGTCTAATGTGGACGCCTAGTGGGTGTACTGTTTCAAAGTGTTTAGTTTTCTCGCTCGATAGGTTTCAAAATTTCTGATTACGAGTAATAGTGGCTTTCTAGGCTGAACAGTTGGACATTTGTCCTGGTGCAACAGTGCGATCGTAACGAAGTTAGGGCATCGAAAATCTGGGGAGGCATGTTTGGCTCGGGGGAACTCTTCGACCTGCAGACGCGTGGAAGAGGTCCGCCCGAGTCGGTAGCAGAGTCTTGAGCATGTCACTTAGGCTTAAGCCCCGGGGCAGCCCTTGCGGGTGCTGTGGGGTCCGTCGGACGCCTCGTGCTCCCGTAAGTGCTGCGCCCACCCTTCTGCGATCCAAATAGGCCAGTTCTACGGGGGGTTTAGGTCGAAACTGTAAATGATCGCATAAATATATCGGAGCAACGTGACGGTAAATAGAAGGCCTAGACCTTAGTGACAAATTTTCGGGTAGAGGGTTCCGCGTTTCAAAAAGAGCCCAAATTGGAGCTCATGAGACATTATTTCGTCATCCAATGAGAGGCGTAGAGAGACACAAATCTAAGGAAGGGGGGTAAAACTTTCATCATATTTAGGCTGATCGTTACAGTATCATTTGGGCCCAGGACCGCGCGCGTGGGCTCGGGTCCTGGCCCACACTTGATGTAAATAATACAATGTTTTCATACGCCCGAGTGGGTGCATTTTGTTTTGTAAATGCGTGCTTATGTTTTAGTTCTTTGCCAAAAAAGGGAAATCCATGAAATAAAAGTTTTGCGTGTGAAAATTAGTAGGCGAAATAGATCGATTTAAATTCAGGCCTCCTGTAGCAACAATTGCATTACCCCACTAAGGTGTTCAGTGTTCGTTAACGTAGATCCCTATCCTCCTACAATACGCAGCCCCAACGACGCTCGCTCCCGTCATGCCGTTTTCTTGTTGCCATGTCGTCGCTCTCCGCCCGGGCATCTGTTCGGGCTTTGCTAAAATTCAATGTTGGTCCGCCTACTCTCGCGCTCCCCAAACTCTGCATGCACCCGCGCCACATCCGTCCGTCGTTAGCAATAAGCCTTGGTGCGAGTTCTTGAGCTTTAACGCCAACGTCTTATACATAATAGCCCGAGCGGGCTCAGCGTGTCCGACTCCAAGTTGAGCTAAGAGGGTCCGGCCAAACTCCGCGTACTCAAGCCCAAGGGCTACGGAAGAGTCTTCAAGCTCACTAAAAATTTTATAAAAAATGGGGCTCCACCGTTAGGAAATACAGGTCCGACATAGGGCACAAGATTCGATAATCGAAGATGAGGGAAAGACGGGTCAGCCTCATTACCTGTGAGCAGGCTTAGGGGATGACCCTCCCTCAGGGGGACCTCCATACCATTAGACACGTGGGCCATTATAGGGGCCAGGCCGAACACCCTGGTAAACCCGCCGGCGGCCTACTAAGCTAAGCGGTTCCCATCGGTCAGACTAGGGTCCACCGGGGAATCGTGTAAGCCGGGGTTGTCCGGGCACCACAATGAGTACTGAGAGTGGTGCAGCTGGGGTCCCTTAGGGCCAGAACTGGTCCTAGTACAAAGTAGCAATAGTGGACGTTCTTCAAATCCACTGATATAGATTTCTTCGTGTCCTAAAATAGAATAGTTGTTGGTAGAGGTATTAAATCATGTCTCTTCATGAACCGATGCTATCTCCTTCCACGAAATAGTTCTCGAACAGTATTATTCGACATCGCTAGAGCAGATACAAAATCTTGCTTTGAATACCAACGATATATAATATTAAAAGCTGACATTAAATGTAAATATATTATCAAGACCAACACATACTGTGTTTGTGAACACTTGGTCAGAGTATGATGATACGTTCTATCAAATCATATTGTTTCGCAGATACAAACACAGACACTATGCAATAAGATCATACAAGCAGACGCTCCAAGGTGTCAGAGGATAGCCGGGGTCAGCGGGGGAGGTCAACTCACGGGGGTAGAGCACCTCAGGGGGTGGTCCGATGCCTCAGGCGTATCCCCTGAACCTCTGTTTCGGCATGTGTGAATAAGACATATTTTTGGGCAAGCCAAGTTGATACATATCTGTGGGTAAGCTAAAGTAAAAATAACCTCATTTCTGAGATACAGTCGTCCGATGCCTCAGGCGTATCCCCTGAACCTCTGTTTCGGCATGTGTGAATAAGACATATTTTTGGGCAAGCCAAGTTGATACATATCTGTGGGTAAGCTAAAGTAAAAATAACCTCATTTCTGAGATACAGTCGTCCGATGCCTCAGGCGTATCCCCTGAACCTCTGTTTCGGCATGTGTGAATAAGACATATTTTTGGGCAAGCCAAGTTGATACATATCTGTGGGTAAGCTAAAGTAAAAATATGTTAACCTCATTTCTGAGATACAGTAGTTCATTTCTATATGAGAATCATCACCTGCGTCTATTTCTGGAGGGACGACGAAGGTCGCGCAAGTCCAGGCTGATAATGCGCCTGCTATATCCGGGTCTGGGCAGTGAAGGTTTTTTATTGATTTCTGATCAGCGACCAATCGTATCACATTACGTACATGTTCATGTCCTACATGCACGCAGATGTAGAATTATTTTCAAATACCTTTGTAATTATATTTCTCTATTTATTAAAACATTTTTTCGCTCACATTTTTATTAAGGTATATTTTTTAATCATAACCCTGTCCACAGTTGCTTCATTGGATTACAAACTTTCGTTTTTCTTACCTAAAAATTTTTCCTAAAAACTAAAACTTGTCAAAAAAATTTTATTCTGCAAGCTTATGTAAATTTCACAGTACTTCCTCGTCTGATTGGTTTTATACAAATCCGAAATTATTTTAATATTTTTGAGCGCGAATATATGTGATTTTTATTTTGTCTTATTTTAGTTTTATTTTGTATTTTATACCTTTTAATTTTGTTTTACATAATGGATCAATTTTTGTTGTCAAGTTAATACAAATCTTGTTTGCTCTGCAATATTAATATTTTATATCTGAAAGGAAAGCAGGGACCGTGTTAAGTACCCACCATAACAGAGTGGTGAAAAATTTGACATCAACACCTAAAAATGTAGTTGAATTGCAGACTTGGTTAAGCTTGGCCAAACAATACATACAACATACCATATTCAAGAGGAAACGTACGTGATCTGAAAGGAGAAGTGAATTGAAACTTAGACGTGAGCAATAACATTTCATACAGTTTATAAAACAATGAGTCAAAAGTTTATAATATTGGAAAGTGCCTCCAGTAGGCTTTACCAGTTCACTGTCACAATTGTTCACTGATGATTTCAAAATATTTAATCTACTCGTGCTCTTTGATAGTAATATTTTGTGCAAGCTTCATTATGTTAAGTAAAAACTTTCGCGTTATTAAATTAATATGCAGCGAGCAACAAGAATGGTGAATCCTGTGCGTTTTTACTTAGTTAATTCTCATTTATGAGGCTGTTGCCCAAAGCTTCTGAATGATTGATGTATTTATTGCTCTCATTCGGATGTACTTTATGCTTTCACTGAGTTAGCCGTAATGTGAGCATTTACGCTGATACCGAGTTAGTACTTGGTTTCTTTAGAAGTATTTTAACTAAGTACTGTGAAGGGCATAAATAAAGTGTTGGCCACGCAGTTCTCGATACACTAATGTTGCAACGTAACGCCCTCTGGGTTCTACATATATATTGGATACACATTCCGTGTTAGGTAATTGTAGTTTCTGAATTTTAAAATGTTTACTTTCAACCCACATGATGGATGATGTTGACCGGCATACATCATTGAAGCTCTAAGTAACCTACCAGTGGGTTACACTGTCTTTTACCAAAAAGAATTACGTGCAGGTAACGTGAATGTGATAAGTCAATACGTCCTGGTAACTAACGTACAAAGTAGTGTTTACGAACAACGAAACACGGTCGTCTGTTCGCAAACAATTACGTTTAATATTCTAATAAAATCGATTAATCTCGTATAACGCAGCCATATTCGCGAACAACAAAACAGGGCCGTCTTTTCGCCAACAGTAGCGTGTTATATTATTCTAATTAAATTGGATTAAATATCGCACTCACATAACGCATTCATGTTCGCGAATAATAATCTATATGCGCTGCGCTACCTAGTATACATGTTTGTTCGCTCACAAAATTTGAGGTCGGGTGCCACCCGAATGACAAGTTAAATTTTGCAATATTAACGCAAATATATATTTTTGTCCATATATTCGTAGAATAGACATTTGAATTTTGGAACGAATGTCTACATGGACTTAAAGTATAAACAACAAAGAATAGTAAACATACATGATTATGCATCATTTACGATAAGATGCGTGCGCTAGGGCCAAATTATGTCGCGCGTCCAACTCAACTAGTTGGGGTGAACTATAGCTTAGCTGGACTACCACGGTACATTTTTATAGCTTAGCTAGTCTTGATGTGACAAACAAGGAGCTTAGCTAGGCTCTGCGTGACATAGCCAGCTTCCCGTTGAACTGCCAATTGAGAAATTTTATTTTGTATTGCGCTTCGTGAAATAGCATTATAATCTATAGTATTTTCACACGAATTCTAAGTTATATATTTGTTTCAACATATACAATTAACGTTTTAAGCTGTATGCCGCTTTTGGATGTTTTATTTCGATACGTATAGTAAAACGTAATGTTCGCGGACTAAATAGTCTCTGGCTTAAGTTGTAGGGCTCATCTGAACGCCTTGTGACAAAAGCACAGTACGGCTCGACATTCGATGACAAATGCATAGCCTAGCTAGGCTATTCAAAATTTTAATAGTCGAGCTGGACTGTATGCGTGACATAGTAGCTACCCATTTGAATGCGTGACATAATTACGACCATGCGCACGCATCTTATTGTAAATGATGCATAATGAATTATCATTTTAATTTGAATTATATGCTGTTCGCGAACAAATTTAATGCAAAAGTGACGTCACAATCAAATCGACAAATTTTCGTTCTAAAAAAATTGGGTAACTTTACTTCAATTTCCGCGAATACAAAATGGTTAGATTTCAATCGCGAGCGCTGTGTTCGCGAACAAATTTACGCCGAATTTCAATTGATTAAAAAGCGGTCCGTAACAAGTTTTATTCAAAAATAGTAAATAGAATGGATGGAGGGGTTCACTTTAAGTTTATTCGCGCATATGTTCAACAGCAACTTAACAATTTCATTAAAATGTTAGGTAACATTATTCAAACACTTTGAAACTCGTGACGCAAACATTTTCAAACCGTTCGAAGATAGACATGAGTACGCTAAAAATTTCAATTAGCAATTTTTCGGCAATGACAAAAGAGGATTGTTGCTGGGCATTTAGTCTCGTATAATAATGTCTTATTCTCAGGAGCAAAAGCTCATTTCTAAATAAATAGCATCCCAAGCGTTTATTTTCTGTGGGATGGGGGAGGGGAAGAACGAAGGATGTGCACATCCAGCTTGATTTCCTGGAGGAAGGGGAACTGCCCCTACTTCACCTGTTCTTGGGTCTACGCCAGGGCCGTGAACAATGGCGGATTTGGTGCAGAAAGATATGCGCTGGACGCTCGTCGCAACCCCACCGTCGTCGGTATATTCAATTAGATGAACGCACAATGGTGTACGAATGGAACTGGAGCACGCGCACATTTGCCGATTTCGCACATACAGAAAGGGAACGGCATGATGTTCTGTGCTGTCATGTATCGGGTTCGTGAACTGACAAAGAACAACCCAGGTTTATTTACCTAAATCTGCCAAAACATAAAAGTCACAATTTGCCCTGAAAATGTTTTCTAAAGACGCGCCCTCTTTGAAAAACCCTGGACCCGGCACTGGTATATGCTTTACGAAATTTTGCTAATCGGACACATGTCTGATTTTTACCTAGAAGCCAAATCAAAGGGCCCTGTATCAGCATTTCCAGGTAAATGCAACAGAGTTTACAAAAGGGTGTAGATTTCTAGATGTTATCAGCGAAATGCCGAACGATACAGTAGAAGTTATATTCATCATATAACGTTGTAATGAATCAGAAAGATCACGCCCATGGACGGTCAGGAAGTTGCTTTTATATATCTAACCAAATCGGTAAAGCACTACGGTACGGGTATCAAATCAAAGCCGGTTGGCTGTCTGTATAAACAGCTACTGCTACACATTTCAGAGCCGTCGCTATGATGGCATCCCGCTAACTATAATGTAAGGGTCCTGCAGGGCTATTAAACGAGGGACACCTGATGCTCCGAATCCAGCCTCCCACGAAATTTGACCAATATTCGGTAAAATTCGAAAAAATTGACGGAAACAGGCGAAAATTGAGGTGAATTTTTGCAAAAATAGGAGAAAGTTAGCAAAAATTTTTGAATTTTCTGAGCTTCCTTTCTGTAGACAAATTCGAGCGCTCGTCTGCTCGAAGAGATTAAAAATTAAAATTGCGAGGGGCCCAACAGGTGTAGGGCACCCACTCCCTGGTTGAGGTAGGGGGGTCCTAACGCCGGCACTGGCACATCCTCATCGTCGTCTATTTAGAACGTATAATATTTTGTAAGCTGTATATATAACGACCCCATTTCATGAACAGAAGGACGCATGTGCAAGTGACTATTATTCGACTATTCATTAGCAACATGTTCTCGGATGTCGCCCATCTACGAAGTAGATGGTCAAAAAAATTAAAATGCACTGTCGTATCAGTACCGTGTGTTAGGTCGACTGATACGACCAATTAATGGCTCATGGAACCGTCCTCATACACTATGTCCATATTGTTAGCATGTGCTTTTAATTTTATCCTGAGAATAATGAATAGAAGAGTAAATGCGTTTACTTACTCCCATAGTTCAGTTGAAATCGAACTTAGCAACTAAATATTATTTGTAATTCAGTAGATTCTGCCAAATAATAATTGGAACTGAAAATCCATCCAGTTTTAGACTTGGCTGCGAATCGAATAAACGATGGTCATACAATACCTGAAATTCAATAAAACCTTTGTTAATATACGATGGAATGTGCCAAAACTTTTCAACCATTTTACAACGTCAAATGCCTTTACAACAGCGCAGCATCAATTTTGCTGTGTCATTATAGCTATGAACTATGTCAAGACAACGGTATTGAATTTCCGGTTCCCAAAATTGCAAAACAAGATAATTATGAGAAAATATGCACATGATAAGTTATTGATAATTAAAGACTGCCTTGTATACTAGGCAAAAAACAAGATACCAACTATATACAATCGCAATGGCAAGTTCATAATTTGCTAGATATACCAAGAGCCAGGAAATCCTATAGGTGCGAATACCAACCATAGTTATATATCAAGCTAAGTTGTAAGAGTCAACTTATTTTCAGGACAAAATGTTTTAAACTAAACTAGTATACTTAATCACACAGGTATCTAATATATTGTTATCTCTTTGCTTTGCTGCGGAATAAATTCCAATGTTCTACGTACACAAAACATAATTGAATGAAGCGGTAAGTCACAAACAAGTCGGAAAAAAATCCCGAGCGTTAAAAGCTCAAATGATTATGTGACGCAAGATACAGAAAAGAGCCAATGAACTATAAAAGAAGAATAATGGCTTTAGCCGAATAATGTGTTTGGGTATAAAAATTGCACAATATATGCTGAGATTCATGAATCAAAATCCATTTAATAATAAATCGGCTAAAACAGTTCACACAGAAGTGTATAGACAAAATGAAGCCGACAGCCTAAATGAGCAAAATTTTGTACCCAGCGAACTCAACATGAACTAACACGCTTTTGCAATTTATGAAGGAGTGACAGTTCATTCACTTTCGTTATAACAAAGCATCTACACAGCTCTAGTTCTAAGGTATAAAAGTTTTCCGCAAACCATCATTCATTCGTAAATTATCGAAATCAGAGTTTTCGGAATAATATATCGCTTCCTTATTCAAAGTTCGAGGTGTCCAGCTAAATACAAACTGGCTCCGTTTTCAGAAGCCAAATGCGAGACATCCAGTGCCATATCCTATATCTAGACGAGGCTTCGTATTTTACAGTGCCATTAAATATTAAAAGACTATAGGCTGACTATGTTACGACGCGCTAATCCGCCGGACTGGCGACCTCACAAAACTACAATTGTGGCTGCCGGAAGCTCCCTAATGGTGGAGATGGACAATCACTGCGCATCACAGTCAAAACAACACGTTATAACCGAAGAATGTCCATCAAAGTGAGCCACGGGAAACCCTGGCTAGCATCAATATTCATAAAAATTTACCGCCGAAAAAAACGAATATAGGAATTTCGGTGCGTTCTGTCCTCAGAACGGCAACTCTTCCAGTATAATATATAGTGCAACTTCGAGTTTAAGCGTTGAGTTCCAGTGAGCTGCCGTACACACACAAGACTGCACTTCGTGCCTAGTTTGCAATTGGGCCTTGTCTTCTAAAACATCTGTTGAGCTAAAAATAATATTCCCGATCGAACGCAGTAAAATTAAGCTGATAGAATTCTCCGAAAATTTCTTTGCGATAACGATAGTTAACTGCAATCTGATCTGTGGGTAGGTAAAATGGCATAACTTTAATGAATGGCGAATCCAAAAATATTCTAACATGCTTGCTTATGTCTGTTCAATAATTCTATACGAAAAGGCTTTGCGTTTGTCATATAAATATTTCTATGGCAGTCTCCTTACACAAGCTTGGCTCAAAACAGTTTGAAAAGACAACTGTGGCACAATCAGTTTACCGTCATCTAAATGAAGTTGAGTAGTCGTGTTTCTTATACCGCGAAGTTTAACGAAGTTGAGTAAACGTGTTTCTTATACCGCGAACTTTAACGAAGTTGAGTAGTCGTGTTTCTTATACCGCGAACTTTAACGAAGTTGAGTAAACGTGTTTCTTATACCGCGAACTTTAACGAAGTTGAGTAAACGCGTTTCTTATACCGCGAACTTTAACGAAGTTGAGTAAACGTGTTTCTTATACCGCGAACTTTAACGAAGTTGAGTAAACGTGTTTCTTATACCGCGAACTTTAACGAAGTTGAGTAAACGCGTTTCTTATACCGCGAACTTTAACGAAGTTGAGTAGTCGTGTTTCTTATACCGCGAACTTTAACGAAGTTGAGTAAACGTGTTTCTTATACCGCGAACTTTAACGAAGTTGAGTAAACGCGTTTCTTATACCGCGAACTTTAACGAAGTTGAGTAAACGCGTTTCTTATACCGCGAACTTTAACGAAGTTGAGTAAACGTGTTTCTTATACCGCGAACTTTAACGAAGTTGAGTAAACGTGTTTCTTATACCGCGAACTTTAACGAAGTTGAGTAAACGCGTTTCTTATACCGCGAACTTTAACGAAGTTGAGTAAACGTGTTTCTTATACCGCAAACTTTAACGAATTAGATCAAAATTGTTTTCTTATACCGCGAACTTTAAACCGAAGTTGAGTAAACGCGTTTCTTATACCGCGAACTTTAACGAAGTTGAGTAAACGTGTTTCTTATAGCCGCGAACTTTAACGAAGTTGAGTAAACGCGTTTCTTTATACCGCGAACTTTAACGAAGTTGAGTAAACGTGTTTCTTATACCGCGAACTTTAACGAAGTTGAGTAAACGTGTTTCTTATACCGCGAACTTTAACGAAGTTGGGTAAACGCGTTTCTTATACCGCGAACTTTAACGAAGTTGAGTAAACGTGTTTCTTATACCGCAAACTTTAACGCAATTTATGTTCTTATACAAATTATCTTTTTTAGCAGTGATTCCTGTTTGCTTTTCTTTGGAATAGATAATGTAATCTTTGGCCAGGCAGTGGTATTTACAAATAACCCTGCGTGAATTCAGAAGCTGGAGATGCTATAAATACAATTTTAAATATAAAAAGAATATGATTATAAAGTTTCATTCAGTCTTTATTAATACTAGGTAGGTGTCATGAGATTCCGTGATAAGAAAAACCTTATTTTTGATCTGTAACGATGACATTCTTAATTGACGTCCATAACAAGTAATCAAAGACACTTGCCTAGTTTTAGTTCTAATTTTGGAAAATTTATAGCTCTGTATATGAGAGTCAGAAGCTCTTTACGGCAGGCAACATTTTGTAGAAATAGTACTAGTCGCTGAATATCTTATTGTTTATTGCAATATTAGAGCTGTTTGCGGTGACCCTGTTCATCTTTTTATTGCTGGTTAAAATATTGCCGTTTTGTTAAAATACTTTAGTTCAAATCAACATAATATTATATATTATAAAATAGAGTGCATTAGATTTGTGAGTGCGAAAGATTTTTGTGGCTTTTATAAAAAAAATAATTGCAACAACCAGAGAACCTTAGCCAAAGGCGCGTCAGGTCCGTCGGCGTACGAAGAAGTGGTAGATGGTTTAGGCGGGGAAGGTCGTCTGGTGTTTGGGGTTTTAAGGCTGGGTTAATTTAAAAAATTGTTAGAAATTGTGAAAAATTGTTAGTATTTCAAGATACTAGCAAGCAGAAATTAAAAAATACGATGATGTGATTCATCTGCATTATGGAAGTAAACAGGCAAAGCGAAATAACCAAGCTTTTTATTAAGAAATATACAAACAAATCTTTTGAAAACGATGATAGAAATACAAAAAGAAAATAGATTTGATATGTATATCAAGAGAGCGTTTGAATCAAATAATGCCGTGTTCTTTTACGTGAGCCGACGACCAATTAGTATTTGTAGTTGTTTTAAATATATTTATAAACGACAAGGTGCTGATGAGACGAGGAGTTGCAAAATTAATGCTTTTGTGATTTCAAAGTATTTTATTATATCGCAAATGTCAAATTTAAGCTCAATTTCAGTGATATTATTAATTTTTATTTTTTTAGTCATGAGAACATTTCAATAATTAAAAATGTTCATTGTTTGAACGCAAAATTTTGCAAAAAATATTACTAGGCAGTCAATAACGATTTAGACTATCAACTACATGCAATTATGCGCGTGGTTGATGTGTGAACCATTTTTAACTGATTTGTTAGACTTTATAATAATTCTTAGAATTTCTGCTTGCTATGTAGATCTCATTAGCCCAGATTTTGAGGGATTTAAGCTGGGAATTTATTTCGATGAGCGAGTCAGTCACTTCCAGTGATTGCAAACTCAGTCGCTTCACAGATCGCAGAGTCAGTAGCGATCGAGGAGCTCAGAGTAAAAAGTATCTTTTTTCTTAAATTTCATTTCTTAACATAACTGCCATACGGTACCGTGTTATCTGTCACTGCTCTAGCTAGGCAGTGGTTACTTAAAGCTAAGACTAGTGCTGATTCTGACTTTAACAAAATTAGTAGTTTATTGAGAGCAGACGGCCGCTCAGAAATTTTTTATTGAGAACACAGGGTGCTACATACTTTAGTAGTCTATTGATACCACAGAGGGGCTCCACATACTAGTACGTTATTGAGAATACACGGCGTGCTCCATATTCTAATCGGGCTTATTGGGAGGAGAAGGGCCGCTCCGAAATTTTGGTCGAGATCATAAAATCCATACGTTAGTGTTCGATTGAAATCACATGCTCACATACTATAGTATTTAGTTTTAAGTAGATGTTGTTTTATTCATTCTGAAATAAGGGGGTTATGTGTGAGGGGAAGTACGATTTTTATGTCGCCTATCGGTATTTAAATGGGGAAGGGATTCGTCACCGAATATTGTGTGGTCCGAGGTATGGCTAGTAGAATGCCGGTGGGAAAGCGAGTTGTGCGGTACGCGTTCTTTTTAGTGCGATTTGTAGCTTGCGCAGCTGCGTGACTAAGGCTAAGCACCCAGGTTTCAAGCCACTCGGCATCCAAAGGCATGAGGTAAAAGTTTGTTATAATTAAGCAAATATAATTACCGATCGGAATGCACGATGGTTATTTTAAAAACTGGGTTGTCATGATCGCAAACAACCTAGTTGGATTTTTTCTGCTCGTCCCCCAGTACTCAATCGGAATGCTGACAGGAATCTTTGAGTAATAAATAAATGAGCTTAAGACGGATCGTCCTAATGCCACTCCCTGTTCACTCACCCCGGATGCTCAAAAAGTTTCATTTGATTTTACGAACTCGCTCAAATCTCACTCCACGGGGCTGACTCCAGCCGGAATTTGACTTAACTGTTTTCTAATACTTTATCTTATGCTACGGACACTTACTATAAGTTTAATTATTTAAGCCTATATCACCTATATTTTTGTGTTGTAGCGCCAGTAATTCTGCTAGGCAACGTGCCAGTGTTTGAGTAGAACTCTAGATGTCAGATATTGCCGTAATTTCTCTTAGACGCTATGTGATCTTCGTTCCACTCCACACGTATTTAAGAGAAAGTGGGGGCGCTATTGTCGGTTGTGCCGGATTAATGGTTAGACTGACCGAGAGCTGCCGAGTATATTGGGATATATCTCGACGAGGAGAATGCAGTGATGGTAATTGAAAATATAAATTTTGGAGTTTTATGACTACTAACGTGTACATGCTATTTTGGGATCATTTTGATGGGTTAAAACCTGCGAACAGAAGGTTACGTAGACACCCGCCGCTTATCAGTGTGTTCGCCAAGAATAAATTCACATGTCTATTTTTAGGGTCAGGATAAAAACACCAAAATATTGAAAAATCAGAAAATATCTGTTTAAATTTTTCAATATGTGACACAAAACGGATTTAAAACAGGAGCAAGTTTTATAACGGCTTAACAGCAGACCGGATTGTCAGACTAGCTCGGACTCGTTGAAATTCTTGACGTATAGAACTCCCGTTCGACATATTCCTGGGAGAAAGAAGTTGAAATTCTCCCGATCAAAGAATTTTAAGGATGTCGAACATGAAAATTCTTTTGCAGTATTCATTCAAAAATCGGGCGAACAAGAGGATTTGGTAAGGTTTAATGGTGTTTTAGTTATGGGACCAAAACAAAGTACCATATGAAACTCCTGTGAGATACTAAGCTAAAAACAGTAAGAAGTCACATACTTAATGAGCGATTAGCCGATTTTGTTCATTTTCAGTGCCATTACGGCTTGAAACAGTTCGTGTAAGAGCAGATAATCTTGGGGTGATATGACGAGGTTCATTCAACAATGTGAATGTTACACCTTAAAATTCATCAAGCGGACAGCTATCTATCGCACAGTTAACAACTACAAAATGGCGCAAACAGCTCAACTTAACAGCATAAGCCGAACCTGGTTTGGTGATTTACTATGTTGAAATTAGAACAATTCGACAATACGTTGACCGATTCCGTTATGCCCGGTCTAATTTAAAACCCTATATAATTTCGCGCAGGAAAGTATTCACGAAACGTATTTGATTTCGTGACCGAAAACCGGATACACGTCGTCAAAACCGTGTTCGATGTTCCAAATGACCGAAAACTTCAGCAAGATTGTTGTTTTCTATTGTCATTATTTTCTCTTATCCATTAGGGTATACATTAACTAGCTTATTATTGTCGATTATTGTAGATTTGGTACTTTTAATTTTAGTTACTACGGAGCTGATTGGGAGTAATTTTGCGGCGCGATCGAAGGGCCTCCCGCAATCGCAATTTTGAACTTTTATAAATTGGTATTGTTTTAATAAGGCCCCAGTTCTGATAGAAGTCCATGATATTCCTAAATTTCCTGGATAATTAGATTTAATACTGGATGTCCTTGCCGTTACTCGTGGCACATGCCAATAACGGACTAAAGCATAATGTAAAACGGCGGACTGCGCATACCAAAATATAAATCAATTATTAATGCATAGTACTACGAACACAAATTATATCACCAGGAGACAAAGACCATGGCGCTACGGAGTGGGGTTCACAACCAACTCATATAAAGTTATCAGATTGATTTCTTGTTTTACGTGCAGTTTCTATACTCAAGTCCTATGATAGGCGTTCATGTTAGGAACGGTAAACATAATAGTCTGGAACGGCTCTGTTACACAAACAATATTTAACAAAACTGAAATTACAATTTTTTTCAAGTCGACAGATGTAAAAATTTTATAGTCAATTGATGAAAATTATGCTATATCTGGCTTATTTTTGTTAAAGCTCATTAGAGTTGTCGCGGTTAGATATGAGAACAATGCATCTTCTACTAATCGCCGCGAACGTGGCAGCAAGTTCATTGGTATTTCGAATCCAGCAACAAATATTGCTATAGAAACTCCGCAAAACAAAACTGTAAACGTCTCTATAAAATCGGATAATCCCATTTTATCAGGATTTTCTTTTTTGGGACTAAAATGTTTTCGTAAGTAGCGTTTGCCGTCGCCGAATCTCTTGTAGTCTGGCAAAATCAGTCGTCCGATTTCGAGAAATCGGATCAGTCGTAGATTGATTTGCTCTACTAGTCGACTGCTAAAGTTATGGCTAATGTAGCCGACTGTATACTGTAAGCCAGTCGGTTCTAGCGGAATCTGCTCGACACGACTGTCATTTCTGCTATAATCTAGTAACAGATTTGGTGAATAAATAAAATTGTTGCTGTTCCGAAGCACATTATTCAACGCTCCCAAATACGTTTTTCTGTAAACTAACGGATGTTTCGCCAACGCCTGCTTCATTGCAACATATGGAACTTCGTTTTTTGAATTAATATTTTCAAAAATGAGCGACATATTCAGTTCTTTGTAGTTCACTAATGTAAATTTCTGTGCCGCAACAACATCTGCAATTTCAACCAACGTACGAAACGGTACTCTGCGAACCGTGACAAAACATTCAAGCAAATAGCTGGATATTGTAACACCGTACAGTAAAAGTATGAAATTTATTGTTATATTAAGTGGTTTAGATTCAACAACTTTGAAGATGAACAAATACAAGACAATTGAAATGAGTAATAGCCACAAAGGTACCGGAAACACGGACCACCAGTGTAGTTTACGGTCATCGCTGTAAACAGCGCGTTTGTTCAGCACAAATCCTTCCACGCTATACTGAAATACAGTAGAAAAACAGCGGAAATCACGCGCCCTGTCGATCGATACACCGAAGTGTGGAAATGTAAAATCTACTTCTCCGATTATTAATTGTTGGAGCTGGCCTGTCCAAGACCCGTTTGCCAATTTTTGGCCACCAGGTCCCCGGAAAACCTGCACACAAAAATCAACCCGCAGAGCACTTAGAACCAAAAGTACTAAATAAAAATCAGGATTATCTCGTTCGATTTTCCTGTCGCAATTTGAAATTAAATGACAGCATCCGCGGCTATAGGTTTTATCGCTGATTATAACAACCGATTCGTTTACCATAACGTCAGCGCCAACACAGCAATAATTTTTTCCAAGTACCGTTGAACCTATAATGCAGAGAAAAATACGCAACTTTTATACCAAATCCACAGCTTTATAGAAACGAAGCCTAACCCATTTTATGTATATATACATATATTCAACGTATATATAATAGTATATACATGAGAAACCGTGCTGTGAAGTTTTTTCTCCATCAAAAAATATTTATTTCTGTGAGAGGTAAAAGTTTGTGAAATGAATGTAAATATAGTAAAAGCATGATACTCAGCTGCTGCCTTCTGCTTCGATGACAATACGATGCCTTCTTCCCAATTCGTGAGACGGGCAGAGTGCTTTAGTTGTGCCGGCAATCGGTGCCCTACCAGGGTGGTTGGTGTGGCACTCATACACAAGTGTTTGTTGTATGAGAATCAACGAGCAGTAAGCAACGTCTGAGCCCGGTGACTTGTAAAATAGTGCTCTCTGTATGCTCCCTTTGGTGTACCGCGTGTATTCAGTAGAGTGATTGTCTTGAGCTTAAAATAATAATGTGCTGTGCACACTAGTCGTTGTGGAACCCCTTGAACAATTTAGAATAAAAACTCAGCCACTGCAGAGGTTTTAAATTATTTAAACCTGCTTTCGCCATGTTTGCGTTTGAAACTTGGTAATTTTACAGATATTTTCAGAAATTTTCTTTAATTGCTTTTCTCTACATAATGTCACCAATGTTGGTTGATACGTAAACGTGAAAACGGGTTTCAGTGCGACGTATAAATAATAGGATTATGGGAACCTGACGCAGCCAAACATTCTGATTTCAAGGGTCATGTTCCAAGGTCTGGTATATGTTCGTACATATCTTCAAATCAGAAAAGTGGCCAAAACCGGAAAATTAAAGCCGGTTGGCAAGCGCCGGAATGCATTGATGGAGTAGTAAAATTTCTCTAATGTATTCGCATTTATGTGTTATATTACAGTCAAATACTATGTTGTGTGTAGGTTTTGAAAAATTCTGCCAAATTCTATTTGTTTGACTAAGATTTTACCAAGTACCAACAAGGATTTTTACGAGAAGTGAATATCCTTAATCACTTATTTCGAGGTACTGAGGATTGTAATTTCGCGTTATTACTTTATTTTTTTACTTTACTATTTTACTATTTTACTTTATTATTACGTTATTATATTATTTCGCGTAAAATACTTACAGTATTTTCTTGTTGAGTTATCAGTACCACCTCAAAACACCACATGATGCTCTATAGAGAAAGGAGCCACTCTAAACCGAAACCATATTTAACACCGCGAAACTAAACGTCGTGACCGATGTCCCGCGTCACAATTGTTAAAATTTCGTATTTGAGAATTTGGCTCGTTCGGTTCTACGGTAAGTGTCGTCGCTGTAAGTCAAGTCAGACTACAGCAGTATTAACACCCGGCGGTCAATGATGGTAGAAGTACGAAAGCATTTGACAGCTCTTAAGCACAAAGCCTGCGAAAACACCACGTAAACCCAGAATGATATTGACCTAATTTAAGGCCAGGTCCGAAATATGATCGATTTCAGCCCGGGCCAATTATGAAGAGGATGCCCAAACCCCGGCCCGAATAAAAACTGAGCAGGATCGGAACGGCACGTCCTGAAGCACAAGATAATTGATGTGTTTGTATCTAATAATGTTATTTTCTTACAAAATTCCAAATACGTTGAGCTGTCATTGCGACTGTAAATTTGTGTTTTTTTAATTTTTTAAATACAATCGGTTTAGTATTGTAAGGTACAACGTCTGAAAGAAGCACTCAGAATTTTTATAAAACAGTGTTTTTGCCTGTTTATTCTATATCAAAAGTGCGGAGACTCCACTCAACTTGTCAATGCATATAGACTAAATACTGATAGTAAGTAACAAATTTGCAGATGTATATACAGAGCATAATGAGTAAGATTTCCGTTCTTGAGATGTAAATAACAACGCTCCGTTTCATCTAGTTACTATTCCTGTGGAAATTGGGCTTGTCGTTGTAAAGACAGAACTGACGTTATATTTCGAGGCGTAGCCTTTTAGTTTGCAAACATACATAATTATTACACATTACTCAGTGTTTCTTGGCACAACCACAGCCATTTTCAAGTTTAAGCAGTCGATGTTTTTTCCGATTAGATACAGCGTAGTGGGTGCTTAAACACCGCTAAATTACACAGTAATCAGTGTTTTTTGGTACGACCCCAGCAATTTGCTAGTTTTAATACTCGAAGTTTTTATTACGTCTAGATACAGGGTAGTGAGGTTTTAAAGATCGCTAAATTACACAATAGTCAGTGTTTTTTGGTACGACCCCAGCAATTTGCTAGTTTTAATACTCGAAGTTTTTATTACGTCTAGATACAGGGTAGTGAGGTTTTAAAGATCGCTAAATTACACAATAGTCAGTGTTTTTTGGTACGACCCCAGCAATTTGCTAGTTTTAATACTCGATGTTTTTATTACGTCTAGATACAGGGTAGTGAGGTTTTAAAGATCGCTAAATTCCGATACATTTCATATGTCTCGACTGTCGTCAGTGTTTTCACTTTTGCTCAAATCGTTAATTTCATTATTCCAAATTTCCCTATTATTTTTCCCAATTTTTGAAAAAATTTCTTTGGTTTTCGATAATTTGTGGAATTTCTGTCAAATGTGCCCCCAATGTTTGTAAATCGAGGAGGGGCGTTGGGGCAAATATGGCTTGAGAGTACGTTTCCGATTCTCCATAGGCAACCCTACCCCCGTTGACACCTATGTAAATACGAGGTTTAACCAAACAGCTAAACTACAAAAGCGAAGATGAAATCGTTGTTTACAGACGCCATAACAGAATTTTCACCAAACCATTGATGCTCGGTAAACAGCGCATGATGACTTAATAGCTGTAATTTAACTTATAAATATCCATCGATTAGTATTTACATTTGAACGTCTTAATATGAGAATAACACATTTCACATGTACTCAATTCAATGTTTCATTTTAGAGACTATGGTCGCTGTGGCTGTGAGCGTTTTGCTATTAGCAAAACTAAATTCAGTCCATCAAAATGACACAATACATCGCTCTAGATTTCTGACATCCTAGCTTGTTTTCTTTCACCAAACCATTGATGCTCGGTAAACAGCGCATGACGACTTAATAGTTGTAATTTAACTTATAAATATCCATCGATTTGTATTTACATTTGAACGTCTTAATATGAGAATAACACATTTTACATGTACTCAATTCAATGTTTCATTTTAGAGACTATGGTCGCTGTGGCTTTGAGCGTTTTGCTATTAGCAAAACTAAATTCAGTCCATTAAAATGACACAATACATCGCTCTAGGTTTCTGACATCCTAGCTTGTTTTCTTTCACCAAACCATTGATGCTCGGTAAACAGCGCATGACGACTTAATAGTTGTAATTTAACTTATAAATATCCATCGATTTGTATTTACATTTGAACGTCTTAATATGAGAATAACACATTTCACATGTACTCAATTCAATGTTTCATTTTAGAGTCTATGGTCAGTGTGGCTGTGAGCGCTTTGCTATTAGCAAAACTAAATTCAGTCCATCAAAATGACACAATACATCGCTCTAGGTTTCTGACATCCTAGCTTGTTTTCTCTGCTTGCCAAATTTGCTATACTAATGACTTTAAAAATGTATAATGCATGAAATGCCGTTGTCGGTACACTAAGCCTAAGCGGGGAGGACTATCGACGACCGAAACCCTGAAATAAGCTGTTCTTTTTTCTGACGATATATCGTATTGTTGGAAACTAAAAGACACATAAAATAATTAAGAGGATTTGAAAGCACAGTATTCTTGTCGCTTACATGTTATTTGCATAAATCTTGCATAAATCTAAACCATACATGGTCATCGGTTGTAGGGGGCTACTTCTCTCTGAGGTTTCGACCGACCCCTCTCTCCACGGGACCCAGCTACCCCCTCACCCCGCGTGCACCCCTGCCGACAAAAGCCACCCTTCCTCCTGGGAGGCCGAAGGCACCCCCCAGGGATCGGCTACCGTCCCACCCAGGACTTCGGTGCATGTATGATCTAAACTGCAGGCAATCATCTATACTGCCTGAATCATCGGTATAATTCTATATACGAAGGCACAAATTAATCGTTTCTCGAACAAAAGACACACCATACATCCGCTAAACGAAAAAACGCATTTCGCTATCAACATTATTCACAAATTGAAGCAATGTTTTCTTTTCGACCAGTTCTAACCCCATTAAAGACAAAAAATTTTGAAGGGAATGGCGTTTGATTAGGAAGGATACACTTCCAGATAATAGCACCAGATAACAGTTATCTGTGCATTAACGCTGTACTGAACTAGCACTATCGGATTACTGAATATTATTTATTTTATTAAAGAAACCAAAGATACAACAATTTGTACAGTTTACATAATGCAACGGCAAACAAGACAGTTGAAATACAATGTAGTTGCCACTCTCAGATGCTCATGATATTTATCCAAATGCCTGCCATGTATTAAAAACTCAAAGTATCATGCGTTAGGAAACATAGATACAACTCATTGGTCTGGGTTACATTCAGAGTTTTAATTTATTTTGCATATTTTCAGTAAATACCTTGTCTATAAATGTTTGGAGGAGCATTATGGAACGACCATAAAGTCCAACCTACAATCAGGTTATATTTAGTGATACAATGCCAATTCTGCACAGCTTGTAAAAGGCTATAGAGATAATCTGTAAACTAATTTTGCTTGTAATTTCCTATGACAGACGTAGACGCAAATATCAAAGAACTATGAAGTCTCGGAAATTCGGGCTAATAGGGAAGGCTAAAATTTTAGGTGAGGTCTTTAAGCTGCGCGTTATAGATTTAAAATGGAAGGGACCAAAAAAAATTCCCCAAAATTTACTTGATGAACCCTCAAATTTGAATATTTATGGGTGCTGCAAGGTTTAATGCACCAGGTAATTTTAGGTGCTTATCTTATAATACAGTAATTACCTAGTAATTTGAAAATTTATGGGAGGTAAAAATTGCATGCAACCAGTATTTCGCCTGGTGCAATCAAGACCCAGTGAATTGAATTTTTGTGGGACAAATTTTATCCCCCACCTTCAGTATTAAAGTGGACCATCTATTACAGGAAATACAGCACATGATTGCGCCTTTACCTACTTTCTAAAATAATTGATATCCAGTCATTAGCTTTCAATATTGGGTCTTACGTCTGAAAAAAATCCAAAGAATATAACTACGGGGTACATCGTTTAGTGTACTCAAAGACAATGCAACAGTAGAAAGATAATAACTGTTAGTATGTCTAGAATATATCCAGCGGTTATATAATTGGTATGTATAAACAGCGGCTGTAAATTCACGTTCATAATTTTAGAGCATTAAAACTATATATATAAAACATAAGAAAAATCTTTAGTAAACAAACAGTTGTACACCAAATGACTTTTGGAATGTAATTATTTTATGTGACTACCCCACCCATGTTCTTGGACCACTAAGTTTACACACTACACATGCTGTTGGACCACTAAGTTTACACACTACACATGCTCTTGGACCACTAAGTTTACACACTACACATGCTCTTGGACCACTAAGTTTACACACTACACATGCTCTTGGACAACCGACTTGTGCAACACCCATATTGAAATAACACTAAATTTATTCCACATTCATGTTCATGAACTACGAAATTCAGACCCCCAGGTTCACGGACTAGCAATGTATACCACGCCCATGCTCTTGAACTAGTTTTTATTGAAAATTATTATTAAATGCTTATTACATTAGCTAAATAATTATGTATAAATATTGCTTTCATGGGTACAATGTCTAGCTTAGAACCTTTTCACCGGACCGCACTTCAGAAACATTAACCAAACAAACTGCGATGCTAGAATAAAGCTGGATCCCACTAAACTACTAGATCAAATTTCCGTCCAATGTAACCTTTAGGGGCCGGACGTTATCACGTTAGAAAAAAAGACAGCTTACAGCGGGGGGTTCCCTAGGTAGGGGCACCCCCGACTTAGGGTTATGTTAAACACATGGCTCATATAGGGATCTTAGCTTAGGCTAAGACTAAGGCTTAGGCTTAGTATATCGAGAACGGCATGGCATGCATTTCACTTTCGCCCCTAAAGGTTACATTGGCCAAATTTCGTAGCAAGTTACTGTCTTTTAACAATAATTGACTCGCTAAGACATTAAGGACATAGAGCAATATGAGACGTTGCTGCAATGACCGAACTCCGATGCTGTCACTCACTATTCTTTGGTTCAACACGAATGTGATGTTACTACGTGCAATTTTTTGCCATGTTTATGTCAAACTATGCACGAAATTCGAAGAAATTGCTCAATACCATATACTCAAATGTCACAAAATACTATATCACGAAATGTTAGACATCTAGTATGCTCTTAGAGCGAGATCTAGATAGTTTTGACTAAATCTAGTCTCTGACATTTCTTAAAAATGTTGACGCAATAAACGAACTCCTTCATAAGAGATATGGCGTGCTAAAATTTTTCTAAGAGATGCTTTTTCTGTTACTTTTTCTGCAACTGCGATCGTCGTCTTCTATTTCATTCAATATCATATGAAATACATTACGGATCAGATAAATGCATGAAATGAACTTCAAAATATAAAATTTTATCAGACATAACATAAGCTTCAACGCTTAGGATAGAGTTTTAAAGTTAGCAATGTATTATAAATATAATACCAAGAGTGCATTAGGGAAGAGTATGACACTTCCCTGCACTCTAATGTTAGTCCGTGCGTGATGATACGGGTGTTTTCGGCTGAGCGCCCCGCAGTTTTTTTTTGGGGGGGGGGTAGGGCGGGCCGGCAGCTGCTTATAAGCCGATCCCCCAGAAATTGGATGGATCCGACCTACCCTTCCAAAAACTGGGGGGGGGGTCCGACCTACTTCCCCAGAAACTGGGGGAGGGGGTCAGCGCATCTCGACCCGCGTCATCAAACACGGGTTTACGTGTGAGTGCAGTTAAGTGTCATACTCTTCCCTAATGCAATCTTGATAATACTAACACAAACGCTGTAAAGAAGTAGCAATATAATTACAAACGGGATTGGAAACGTTCGACCGGTTCATTGGCCTATTTATACACACGGCTACTATATACTGATCAAATATTTGATAATGCTGTACATCAAACTTTATCATATTGTAGTCTTTAGCGCAATGTACGATCGTTTACCGAGTTAGAAATAATTTCGCCGATATCATATTTCAAAATCCAAAACCAGTGAACACATAACTATAACACTTACTTAAATGATTAAATTTTCATTAACGAAAACATTACCGTATACACAGGAATGGTCATCTCTTCGTGTTTACAGACCAGAATGATTATTATAAATTCCTAACTAAATTTCAAACAATATCGAACAATATGCTAGAAATAGCATTAACAATGTTAAATGTAACAAAATAAACCGAATAAAATATTGGATTTGTCATTCAGGAAACGTGACCCCTGAACCATTCTCGATAGTATCTCCATGATGTACAGCAAAAAGGCTTTCGCTATCGGATGTAATAATATTTGCTGCGATACCCGACGACTGTTCACTAAATTCAGATCTTTATTCTGTTTGCTTTCTCGTGACGCCCGAACCATGCTCCAATTCCATTCCATCGTCGTGCAGTAGTTGTTCTACAACGAAAGAGTTTTCGGTGTCGGTAGTTACACTTGCGCCAATACCTGATGGTTCTCTAAATTGAGACCTTTTCACTCCTTGCATTGTCGTTGCGCAGGAACCATGCTCCAATTCCACTCCATCGTCGTGCAATGGTTGATCTACAACGAAAAAGTTTTCGGTGTCGGTAGTTACAGTTGTGCCAATACCCGATGATGGTTCTTTAAATTCAGATCTTTTCATTCTTTGCTTTGTCATGACGCCGGAACCATCGTCTAGCTTCATTCCATCGTCGTGCGATGGTTGATTTACAATGAAAAAGTTTTCACTGTCGGTAGATACAGTTGCGCCAATACCTGATGATTGTTCTCTAAATTGAGACCTTTTTGCTCTTTGCACGGTCGTGACGCCCGAACCATTCTCCAATTTCATTGCGTCGATGTGCAACGGTTGATTTACCATGAAAAAGATTTCGCGGTCAGTAGTTACAGTTGCGCCAACACCCGATGATGGTTCTTTAAATTCAGATCTTTTCATTCTTTGCTTTGTCATGACGCCGGACCCATCATCTAATTCCATTCCATCGTCGTGCAATGGTTGATTTACAATTAAAAAGTTTTCATTGTCGGTAGATACAGTTGCGCCAATACCTGACGATTGTTCTCTAAATTGAGACTTTTTTACTCTTTGCACTGTCGTGACGCCCGAACCATGCTCCAATTTCATTGCATCGATGTGCAATGGTTGATTTTCCATGAAAAAGATTTCGCGGTAAGTAGTTACAGTTGCGCCAATACCAGATGATGGTTCTTTAAATTCAGATCTTTTCATTCTTTCCTTTGTCATGACGCCGGAACCATCGTCTAACTTCATTCCATCGTCGTGCAATGGTTGATTTACAATGAAAAAGCTTTCACTGTCGGTAGATACAGTTGCGCCAATACCTGATGATTGTTCTCTAAATTGAGACCTTTTCATTCTTTGCTTTGTTGTGACGCCGGAACCATCGTCTAATTCCATTCCATCGTCGAGCAATGGTTGATTTACAATGAAAAAGTTTTCACTGTCGGTAGATACAGTTGCGCCAATACCCGATGATTGTTCTCTAAATTGAGACCTTTTCACTCTTTGCACTGTCGTGACGCCCGAACCATGCTCCAATTCTATTCCGTCGTCGTGCAGTGGTTGTTCTACAACGAAAGAGTTTTCGGTGTCGGTAGTAACACTTGCGCCAATACCTGATGGTTCTCTAAATTGAGACCTTTTCACTCCTTGCATTGTCGTGACGCCCGAACCATGCTCCAATTCCATTCCATCGTCGTGCAATGGTTGATCTACATCGAAAAAGTTTTTGGTGTCGGTAGTTACAGTTGCGCCAACACCCGATGATGGTTCTTTAAATTCAGATCTTTTCATTCTTTGCTTTGTCATGACGCCGGAACCATCATCTAATTCCATTCCATCGTCGTGCAATGGTTGATTTACAATTAAAAAGTTTTCATTGTCGGTAGATACAGTTGCGCCAATACCTGACGATTGTTCTCTAAATTGAGACTTTTTTACTCTTTGCACTGTCGTGACGCCCGAACCATGCTCCAATTTCATTGCATCGATGTGCAATGGTTGATTTTCCATGAAAAAGATTTCGCGGTAAGTAGTTACAGTTGCGCCAATACCCGATGATGGTTCTTTAAATTCAGATCTTTTCATTCTTTCCTTTGTCATGACGCCGGAACCATCGTCTAACTTCATTCCATCGTCGTGCAATGGTTGATTTACAATGAAAAAGCTTTCACTGTCGGTAGATACAGTAGCGCCAATACCTGATGATTGTTCTCTAAATTGAGACCTTTTCATTCTTTGCTTTGTGTGTGACGCCGGAACCATCGTCTAATTTCATTCCCATCGTGGGACAATGGTTGATTGTTCAATGAAAAAGTTTTCACTGTTGGTAGATACAATTGCGCTAATACCCGATGATTGACTTTCTTCTAAATTGAGACTTTCTTTCACTCTTTGCACTGTCGTGACGCCCGAACCATGCTCCAATTCTATTCCGTCGTCGTGCAGTGGTTGTTCTACAACGAAAGAGTTTTCGGTGTCGGTAGTAACACTTGCGCCAATACCTGATGGTTCTCTAAATTGAGACCTTTTCACTCCTTGCATTGTCGTGACGCCCGAACCATGCTCCAATTCCATTCCATCGTCGTGCAATGGTTGATCTACATCGAAAAAGTTTTTGGTGTCGGTAGTTACAGTTGCGCCAATACCCGATGATGGTTCTTTAAATTCAGATCTTTTTATTCTTTGCTTTGTCATGACGCCGGAACCATCGTCTAGCTTCATTCCATCATCTTGCAATGGTTGATTTATAATGAAAAAGTTTTCACTGTCGGTAGAGACAGTTGCGCCAATACCTGATGATTGTTCTCTAAATTGAGACCTTTTTACTTTTTGCACGGTCGTGACGCCCGAACCATGCTCCAATTTCATTGCATCGATGTGCAATGGTTGATTTACCATGAAAAAGATTTCGCGGTCAGTAGTTACAGTTGCGCCAATACCCGATGATGGTTCTTTAAATTGAGACCTTTTCAGTCTTTGCTTTGTTGTGACGCCGGAACCATCGTCTAATTCCATTTCATCGTCGTGCAATGGTTGATTTACAATGAAAAAGTTTTCACTGTCGGTAGATACAGTTGCGCCAATACCTGATGATTGTTCTCTAAACTGAGACCTTTTCACTCTTTGCACTGTCGTGACGCCCGAACCATGTTCCAATTCCGCTTCATCGTCGTACAGTGGTTGATTTAGAATGAAAAAGTTTTCACTGTCGCTAGTTATTGTTACGCCGATGCCCGATGACAGCTCATCGAATACAGCCCTTTTAACTCTTCGCTTTCTTGCTACACCGGAGCCATGCTCAATACCACTTCCATCGACGCGTAATAGCTGATCAGCATTGGAAAAGTTCTCGCTGTCGGTAGCTACAGACACGCCAGATCCTGATGATTGTTCGTTATCATCGTCGAACAGTTTTATTATTTCTTCTTTTAGAGTTGGTCCAAAGTGGAGATCTTCAATTTCGTTCTCAATCGTTTTATTGGTAAACCCATCCCCAGAACCATACTCAGTTCCCACAGTATCATTTTGAGCGTTGTTTGATAACAAACGCGGTACGTGATCCTGAGAAGTTGCCAAGTTAGGAAAAGCGTCAGCGGCAAACAAATAATTTTCTCCAAAGGTGTTTAACGATATATTGTTATCTAAACCAACCGCTTTTTGGTAAGTAAGTGTGCCGTTTTCCTGTAAGCCTTTATCATTTTGATAAGGCACATGGGCGATGTTACCGATAGCAGCGTTAGCACCATTCCCAGCGGTTTCTGCGTAAAAGGATTCCGCGGTTTTATTTTTTTCGGATCCTAGTTTTTCATGCATTTCGGCGGCATCATTCAAATTCATCGCCATTTTGGTTATTGGGTTCATCAAAACCGTGTTATTTGCAGCTGTCATGTTTTCAGCTGAGCGTGAAAGATTATAAAACGAAGACATGTCGTCATCTAAGGAGTCATTCATATGGTGGACATCTGATTGATTGAGTGGAAACATACTCGATACAGTATCTGTGACTTTTTGAGGTGGACCAGCGTCCAAATAGTTAAGAATGAGGGGCGAATTTAACATATTACTATGGTTTCCGCCAGCGTCGAATATAACTGATGAATTTGTGGTAGTCCAGTCTGCTAAATATGATCCAATAGCTGACGCTGCAGTATCATTCGTTTGATAAATATCAGATTGGCCTATTTCTGACGTACTCGAATCCAATGTTATGTCGGCATTACTTTTGGACGTATTATCATGCGGAAATTGGATCATTTCAGATGAGTTGATCACCAGCCCTGTATCGTTTTGATCAGCATCATGCTTTACTTGTACATTTGTGCTATTGCCATCTATCAAATAGCCTCCAACAGCTTTTCCCTTCATAAGATAACTGTATGATTGCTGCGGCTCTGAAGTATTTAAAACCATATTATTTTCCATTTTATCGAATTTTATCGAATTAGCAATCGGAGCATTAAACATCGCAGGTGAATTGATAAGGTCACTAATGTTTCCACCAGTATCGACTGTTATTAGTAAATCTGTATCAGCGTCTGCCACATACTTTTCAGCAGCTAATTCAGCAGTTTCGTTGACTTGATCAAAATCTGACTGAACCGCCGCTGTCCCACTTGAAACCAAATAATTCTTTTCCTTAGCGTATTCGGCTGAATTATCATACGGGAAGTCATACATCTGAGACGAAGTAATCAGCTTACTAATGTTTCCACCAGCCTCGTATTTTTTAAACAAACCAGAATCGCCGTCTGTCAAATGCTTTTCAGTAGCCAATTCTGCAGTATCGTTCATTCGATGGAAATTTGACCAAATTACCAATGTTTCATTGACAACCAAATAATTTCCTTCCTTGCTGTCTTCTGATGAATTAGCAAATAGATATTCAAACATGGGTGATGAAATGATAATCTGGGAATTATCATCGACTCCGCTGGAGTCATGTTTCTGTGATAACTTTCCTTCGAAAACGTCGGAACTGTACGAGTCATTGAGCGTGAAATCATTTGCTACAGTAATTCCAGTAGTGTTATCTACCATATGGTACAGCTGCTTATTGAGTAGTGCCGTTATGTTCGCTTTGAAAACGTCGGAACTGTACGAGTTATTGAGCGTGCTATAGTTCAGATCATTTGCTGTAGCAATTCCAGTAATGTTATTTACTGTATCGTCCAGCTGCTCGTTGAGTCGCGCCGTTAGGTCTGATTTGAAAACGTCGGAACTGTGCGAGAAATTGGGCGTGCTATAGTTCAGACTATTTGCTATATCAATTCCAGCAGTGTTATCTACAGTATCGTACAGCTGCTCGCTGAGCCGTGCCGTTATCTTCGCTTTAAAAACGTCTGAACTGTACGAGTCATTGAGCGTGCTATACTTCAAATCATTTGCTATAGCAATTCCAGTAGTGTTAGTTACTGTATCGTCCAGCTGCTCGTTGAATCGCACCGTTAGATCTGATCTGAAAACGTCGGAACTGCGCGAGTAATTCAGCGTGGTATAGTTCAGATCATTTGCTATATCAATTCCAGCATCGTTATCTATAGTGTCGTACAGCTGCTCGTTGAGCCGTGCCGTTATGTTCGCTTTGAAAACGTCTGAACTGTACGAGTCATTGAGCGTGGTATAGTTCAAATCATTTGCAATAGCAATTCCAGTAGTGTTATTTACTGTATCGTCCAGCTGCTCGTTGAGTCGCGCCGTTAGATCTGATTTGAAAACGTCGGAACTGCGCGAGTAATTGAGCGTGGTATAGTTCAGATCATTTGCTATATCAATTCTAGCATTGTTATCTATAGTATCGTACAGCTGCTCTTTGAGCCGTGCCGTTATGTTCGCTTTGAAAACGTCTGAACTGTACGAGTCATTGAGCGTGGTATAGTTCAAATCATTTGCAATAGCAATTCCAGTAGTGTTATTTAGTGTATCGTCCAGCTGCTCGTTGAGTTGTGCCGTAACGTCCGCTTTGAAAACGTCGGAACTGTTCGAGTCATTGAGCGTGCTATAGTTCAGATGATTTGCTATTGTAATTCCTATAACGCTTTGTCCCACCGTACTGGACAGCTGCTCATTGAGTCCAGCCGTTACATTAGCTATGTCTTCTTTCTTTTCATATCCCCGACTCACCGTGCAATTGCTATGAGTTGGAAGGGTAGTTACGGATGAACGAGATTGCTCTTTAGTGACCGGTGGTAACGTTGTCCGTTCTAGTATGACCTTAGAACGACTGCTAGACAGCATCGGTACGATTGACGACCATGTCCCGTTATTTGGAGCCGGCGGAACATCGATAAGATAGCAAAGTAAGTTGTAGATATCGTTCACACTAATCGCTTTGTTCAACTCCAGGGCTGTTTTGAAATCTGAAATTTAAATATTTCATTTTAAATATGTTGTGCGTTTTTATAATGCGCATGCTTTAACTGCATAAAGCATAATATTTAAGGGTAAGTACCTGGGTAATAAATTATATATTTCCGGCTCATCAGCAAAAAGAAAGTGAACAACGATAAAAAATTTAATACACAATACTTCAACAGCTATATAACTGCGTAACAGATGGGTGGATATCAGTAAATTTTATTGAAAATTTCGTTTAATCATCTGCACATAACTGGTAAAAGCATTTATGCATATATCTACTTTTCCGAGAGTAGTGAGTAAAAAAGGCTCACTTTTAGGCATTTTGTTGTTTGTGTTAGCCCAAGTAACCCGGAGTGGCGGTACGTTATGAAGTTAGAAAAATGAACAGCTTAGAGCGATGGGATCATGAGTCGGCAGCCCCCGACTTAGGCTTAGCTTTAGTATATAGCTTATATAGCGACCTTATCTTAGGCTAAGACTAAGTATTAGGCTTAGTAAGACGAGAACAAAGTGGCCTGCATTTTATTTCCGCCCTTTAGGGTTTACTTGGGCATTTGTGTTTATAACATGGTAACTGCTAAAGAGATGGGGCAAAAATTTCCATAACACAGGTTATATGGGATATTGCACCAGAAGGCATAATATGAAGCTAACGCCACCTTTGATAAAATTATTATACATCAAACAAAAATTTTGGTATTGCCGTTGTTACTAAAATTTTGACTGAATAGCGATATTTAATTTAAATATTGATAGGCTGTGTTCCTTTAGGCTGTAGGCTATATCAGAAACGTTTCCTCAATATCGTCGAAACTAGGGTATAGACAACACCACTCCTTTGGAACACAATTCGTGTACATTTTACAGTTATCCTTTATGGCTTCGGAATAGTTGATCATATTTTGCTCAAAATTTCACTGTATAGCTGTCACTTCTGCTACAGGGGTATACTGTTTACATCATCCCAACATCAGATTTGGTTTCGAAATAAGAAGCAAAAAATTTTCGAATAATAATCAGACTATTGATGCTTTCATGGTCAGTATCTTTGCAACGAAGGGTTGATTAGATTTCAGTGCAAACAGTGAATGATTATGGATTAAAGCAGTTTATTAGGTATCAGTTGCGATTGATATAAACTATTACCCATGTTTTATACTGATTAGCCAATAATTATCATTGACGCTAATCGCAACAATCCCAGCCAAGCATCTGATATCACACGGCCAGCATTATATATGCCTAGAGATGGCGTCTAGGTGCTGTCTCGGTGACGGCATTTGAAACTAGGCTGCTATTTCAAACACTAATATCTTTATAAAACTCTGGTAAGCAAAAAATAATATCATCTCATATTCCGTTATGAGAAGAGAAATATACGTTAGTATAAAAGTGGGTTTGTGATATTGAATACCGAGTGATACTACATAGAGTGTTCCATAGTTGCGCTTGCACTTCCAAAAGACAGAAGTGACATTTTGCCTACCCCAAACTCCAATATTTGCCATCACTTTTGCCGCGAAAAGATTAGATTATGATAATTTTCACTAGATAGCGTTAAACGTATACTGAATTTTGATGTGTGACTGAAAATGTGAAGAAATAAATTAATGCCGTATGTACAAGTCCGCCATTTTGTTAAAATATTTGAAGATTTATAACCTATTTCATATTCATCTGATCATTCTGTACGCTGCAGAGCTATACAGGATTGCAACTCCGATTCCATGTTGTTCGAAAGTTTTGGCCCTGTTTTGGGATCGGAGTGACCTAAACATCCCTGGGCCCACGTAGTAAAGTTTTTAGACCAGAAAACGAGTATGCAATTACTACTTCTATCCAAGATTTGATTGCATATTTTCAGATAGTAAATATTTACTGCAAATTGCATGTTTTTATTCTATTTTAGGACAATCCCAAAGGTGATCCCTTCAACAACCGGTTTAAAAAATTCGGAGTACTGTTCTTGTGAACGTTGTGCTAAACTTAGGCTTAGACTACATATTTAAATGGCCATACAGAATTATTCCTATTTGAACTTTAGTTATTGAAACCGAGCTAGCGAAGTTTTCACTTAGGTACGCTAGGAGCAAAATCGCGAAAATTTCTTTTTTGTCTGTTTCTGTCATTCATAATTCATCGTCACTCCGACCCCATCTTCGGGTGCCCGTATACGGCTCGTCGTCCCCTTGCCAAAAGTAGCGATTTTTCAAATTTCGGCATGATGTTGTGTGTTTTACCTTACGACGACTATATATAATGTTATCAATCACGGCGAATACGATGGTTTTGCTATTTAGAGTGCAACTTGACTATTTTATTCCTTTCCATAGGGTGTCAAGAATTTTACGATTGACGTACCCGATTTCCAAAGTTTTCACTCTTTGGAAGTCTAGTTTCTGGCTCTTGATTATGTAATGCGTACAGGGTATCAAGAATCTTCTATGTACAGGGTTTTCGGTACACTTAGTACGATGGTTTGGCTGTCTAGAGATCAGCACGAATACTTCGTGCGTTTTCTGTTGTTTTAGGGTTTTCAATGGGTTCAAGGTTACAGAGGTTTTAGTGTAGTATATTTATCAAACACAAATCCTGTTACAAGATCATTTCACAAAATGACCACTTGATGAAACCATGCTGGTTTCGTTTCAGCCTCGCTTGCTAGTTACTATTATTACAGCCCTTACCTGGACCCATGGCAATAAAAGATCCCCAAACGTCGTTTGTCTTTTCGGGCTCATATCCAGAATGGCCACCGCGTTGTTGCCAATGGTACAAAGTATCGACGTCGCCCTGTAATAGCAACAAATAAATCCTAAAAACTAGAAGTAAAGAGGTACACTGAACAAATTTTACAATGATAATTAAATAAATACAGCTTTCGCAGAACAGCTACAATAGTTATGTATTATATCTGTGAACGTATTTCGTACAAAATTGCGAATAAATTGCACATTAAATTGCAAAGCATCACTGATTTTTGTGATTACAGGTGTTGCTCCGAAGTTTTACACCCCTAAAACAATTCTTAAAAAGGCATCTTTCTGTTTAAATATTAGTTTTTAGCTAACATATGCATTTACAAAAAGTAGTAAACCATATAATATATTATGTACGTACTTATTTAAATATTTTGACAAAATTGTTTCTGATCAAATAATTTAAATTTACGTGTTCATTAATTAGTTTAACTTAATAGTTATGTATTCAAACGATGTATCATTGACCGGAGCGAAGCGTTTTTGTTTTCGTCAGAGGGGATAAAATCGGCACTGTCTGTCCGACCGTCGAACTCTAACTATTATGCCGACTTTAAAATTTTGCGTTTGCCTAATCCGTTTGTTTAGTTTTGTAATAATTAATACCTAATCCTTCAGGTGCAAGACATATAGTTTGTTAAAATTTGTTTTAGTTAATTAGTAACTAAATAATTAGTCAAGCGTGTTAGCATATTTTTAGCATTTTCGGACAAAAATTGCTTATTTTTCAATGAATAATTAGTGTAAAGCTATTATTTTGGTGTGTAATCTACATCCCACCGTGCTGATTACAAATCTGGTATTATTACTATTCGAGGATGTTAAAACATGCTAACTAGTTTGTTAGCTAGTTAACTACTAATTAATCATTAATAAGCTAATTTTTTGAAAATTTTCAAAGTGCTCAGAAAAGAAAAATGCTCACAGGGGTTTGCTATTTCGCTGATTACGAATATGGCATTTCTGAAGCTGTAAAACTTGGCCGTGTATGTAGATTAGTTAACTAATTAATTAGCTGATTAGTTCATTTTATGTAAAATTTAAAATCACCCCAAAAATGGTAATTTCTTGCTCTCGCGGGTTCTCGATGTCACTGATCATTAATATATAGCTTTTACAGCTCTATGACTTTATCATGTGTGCTAATTAGTTAATTAATTAGCTAATTATATAGTTGATATTGCTAATCAATTTGATAATTGTTAGCTTAGCTAGCTTTTTAGCTAGATTTGACATCAAATTTCTTAAACGTGATACTTATTATAAATTGATTAAATATTTAGTGTAAATTCTTGTATACTTAAATAAGATATAAAATACTTTGTGTATTGCTCCGCACAATTTTTGTAATTTATTACGTTTACTAGTGCAGAAAATCGGTAGCATGGAAACTCAGCCTGACCATACGGAAGGCCAAAAACTCTTTTAGACATACAAAAATGTTTAAAAATTGCAGACAAATTTTAAAAGTGTTTGAGCTGAGGTACTTACCACAGTTACGATCCAACCCGGATCAGCGACGGCAATAATCGGAGACACAAATGGACCATTTCTTATGTGCCAATCTTTTGGTGTTGTCCATTTCCAATATACGTTGAGATGTGGATGCATTTCATAGAGACCGTTAAAAATCTGAAAACAACGTATAAATTATATAAGTGCACAATATAGTTAATCACAAGGCACGATAGTCAGTAGCTGTATACTTTTCGATGTATACTGGCATAGTCGTAAAGCATCGTTCTCTTGGCTCAAACTAGATGGCGACATTCACAAAGCTGGCAAAGCACAGTCAAAGCATATCTAGAAACTAGCAGGCTCAAACACAATCATACGGACAGATTCTCAGGTACCTCTATTATCTCTACATCAGTGAAGAACGGGTCAACAATGTCAGGACTTGAAGCTAATGTCATCATGTGAGTTTCTTTTAATTCGTAAATCAAATAATGAACAATCAAGAATTGTCACAGAAACTATTTCATTTATCCTTATGTCTTTGATATTATTAGTTCTATATTCATCACTGGTCTACGTTCTGAGTAGGTGTCAAAATGTATGCCTGTTCTAAATAGGGACAGTGTATATCAACATATTGACGTTTTTGAAGGCACTTGCACCAATTTTACGTAACCGCACACGTTCTAAACTTCACATAGTTATTAAGCATGTTTGAGGATATTTGTAGAGCAAAGTTATACTGACAGATATTATCTCTTATATATCTTCACATAAATAATAGGCATTGTTATCAGGTAGTAAATCTCTAATATATCTTCACATAAATAATAGGCATAGTTATCAGGTAGTAAATCTCTAATATATCTTCACATAAATAATAGGCATTGTTATCAGGTAGTAAATCTCTAATATATCTTCACATAAATAATAGGCATTGTTATCAGGTAGTAAATCTCTAATATATCTTCACATAAATAATAGGCATTGTTATCAGGTAGTAAATCTCTAATATATCTTCACATAAATAATAGGCATTGTTATCAGGTAGTAAATCGCTACAGGGTATACCGATTAACTAACCGGGTGTGTGGTTATTCGACATTAGCTTTTATTGTTCTGGTAAGCCGGAGCATGTACTAAAATTTACGTTTCTGGGACGCTCAAATTAGGTACCCAAATCTACAAATAACGCCTGTACATTACAATGGCGTCGAGCTAAAAAAATTGCTTCCTCCGGCTTACCATACAGTAAAACGCACTAAAATGCACATGGAGGCCAAGAAAAATGGTGCGAATTACAAGCCATGGTCAAATACCTATGCATGGACTGAGCTATATGGCCATACGATAAGATATAATTTCGAAAGTAGAAAACGAAAAGCTGCCAATAGTAGCATATATATTTTCACAGTTGGCTTTGCGTAAGGTAATACAAAATTTTAATTCTGCAAGAAGTAGTTTTGATCCCTCTAGTTCCTGAACTCAAAGAGAGACACATAAATATGCTCTACCTAGGTGTATGCATGGGTAACTAATGCCTAGAAATCATTAAAAGATTGCGACAGATACTAGTCCAAGCTAGATAGCTTGATGTAAGCCGTTCCAAATTAGAAATGTTTATAGAAATATTTATAAATATTTCTATAAATTGAAATAAATATAAATAAAAATAAGTATTTATATATTTATAGAATTTATAAATATTTCTATAATTTAAAGAAATATAAATAAAATAAGTACTTATATATTTATAGAAATATATACGTAAGACGTTCCAAATTAGAGACCGGTACTGGAAATTTTCTGCTAAAGATAGATCAATATGTTTGTTGGTTATTACGTTATTGCCGTTATCCCGATTTTTATTCAAAAACGACAACGGACGAACGGACGAACGGATGTCCCTAATTTCTTTACCATATATTACGCCTAACCGTCGGCACATATTGCTTAGAGCATTTATTCGTATGTCTGATTTTCCTTGCGCCAAGGTTAATCATCTCTTAGTTTAAATAAAATCAAGTCATTACATCAAATCATCAAAACATGGTAACCACGACAAAGTGAATAGATAAAATTTTTATAATAACGGTGACCTGATCTATTGCAGCTACAAGCCTAACAATCTTTAGCTACTGCATAAGAGAGCAGAAATAATCAATTTTGTCTCAAAATCACGTAGGTATCACAGTTGTTACTATAGCTTGAGGATGATTGGCGGCATTTGTTGTAAATTGAAACAGCTGAAATACTGTTTCATTACTGTGACTTACAATATGCATACCATCGATATATTGCTAAAATCGTCCAACCTTTGAAATAAATAGCCAATATCCAGACGCAATATTTTGAATAATATTCGTGTATATTCCGCAGCTATCGCTTTGCAATAATTGGCTGTACTAGGCCGCTCATGTTTTTGCTGTGGTTGTGTAGACCTGTGAAAGGGATGTACCATTGATTTCATATGGAGATTTCAGATATGGCTGCAAAATAAGGGGGTAAAGTATTTTCCGCACCAGAATCGACCAGTCTTCTGGCTTCAGCTTGGCTAATCAATATTTAAAACAAATAGCGTTAAACCCAACGGTGCCAACGCAGCACCTAGTAAGTAATATTATATGTACCGAATTCCAGAGGCTGCGTGTTTTTTCGCGATAAAGATACATGAGTTCAAGATAACAGGGAAGTGTTAATTTGCAGTAAATAAAATTCGTGGACTGTAGGTAGTCTATAATTAAGTTTGATGCTCCGAGAAAAATGGGGAAAATAGCAGTGTTGTAGCTGTTTTAGATAATTCCCAAGTCAATGATGCTTTATTGCACTGTCCTGTCTCTCCGCTCGTGGAGTTACCACCTCCATGCTGATTTACTACTGTGTGTGAGTCTGAATCTTAGTTAGGGCATGCCTGATAACTTGATAATAGACACTGTGTAAATCTAAACTTAAACTAAGCCATAAAAAATCTGGTGAATTGCATACTGACAAAACAATCGATCCCTCTACTGAATACGTCCGGGCCTGAATACAAAATGGGTATGTCCCCAGGGAGGGTCTACCTACTAATCCGACGGATTCCTGACACCCCTGGAAGCCAACAGACTTTTTTCTTACCAGTGGTAGATACTTTCGCTTCGGATAAATCGGCAAATGACCTCCGCCAGGATGAAACGATACCGAAGTTTTCAAAAACGGGGCATATTTTCTCATATCGATTATCATTGACGACCGTCGAGCTGACACCGTGCTAAACAGCGATAGAACGATGACGTTTGTTGACGAATAAATATGACGTCGGTGTAGACCGGCCATGATATACCTACAATTATCACTGAACAGGTTTGTAACAATAGTTGCTAAATAGTTTTGTTATTAATTTTTAGTAGTGCAATGAGGTTTGAAAAGGCTGTATATTCCGCAGCGTTCGGCATATACTCTTTGCTCTTACAAACATAATTCCAAAATTATAAACATTCTTTCTTGGACGAAGACAAAAAAAGAAATACTTGCTAACTAAGGATTACGTTTAAACGCGCGCAACAATCGTTCTATCAACGAGACGCCTTCTGTTTACAAAGTTTTCGAAAAATTGGTTCAGCAAAAAACTCTGGGTTTTCCGTGTGAACATAACTTGCTTTTAACAACCCAATTCCGGTTTATTTAGTGGAAAAAAAACAACAACGCTTTGAACTTCTTAATTTTATGCATTTTGTTATAACTTCTGTCGATCAGGGTGACTCAATTGACGTTTGTTATCTTGATATAACAAAAGCCTTAAATACTGTGATTCACAGTTGTCTACTTTCTAAGCTTAACTACTATGGTATTTCTGGGAAAATAATAAATTCGATCAAGGCCTTCCCAGTTAACCGCAGACATCGAGCTTAGATTGGCAACTGCGTTTCTGTTATCACAGACATAAACAGCGGAGTCCCTCAGGGCTCAGTTTTAGCTCCGGTTTTAGTTTTGGTATATAAATATGATTTGGATTCATACTGGCCTGGGTTTGTAGGAAAGTTTGCAGATGACCCTAGGGTTGCACGGCGCATTCATGCAATTAAGCCTCAAGCCAATTGCCATGTTGTGAATTTTCAACTTGCGACTTAAATGGGTTGCTTCAGTTTGCGTTAGATAATTTATTACAATTGGCATTCAACAAATGCCAGATTATGTATTTTGGTCACTCAACTCTCTAAATCTATCTATCGCATTGGTAATCGTAAACTTGTGCCAAAAATTACTGTTTCTGATTTTGGGTGTTTTGGTAGTAACAATTTAAAACCGCAAGCTTATTGTCTACAAATTGTTAACTCAGCCAATCCTAAGCTATAATCATTAAAACGCGTTATCTCAAAAATGCAGTTCCTTCCGCTTTACAAAGCCTTAATACGTTCTAAGCTCGAGTATGCTACCGCTGTCTGGGCTCCGTGAACCATCAGCTGTATTGAATCTGTACAAAAGCGAGCTACAAAAAATGGTTAGAGGACTTAGCAATAACGGCTCCACAGGTTTTCGACTCGTATCGTTACCATAGACAGGATTCAACTCTTGTCTACAAACTTTTAAACGGTTAGTTTCAATTTGACTGGTCCAATCTATTTGGTGTAGGGACTTATGGAGACTTGGAATACCTTGCTGCCTTTGTATTTTATCTGTTTCAGACAACGACCTGGCAACCGGAGCTGATCTCCGGCTACATTCTCGTTCGCACTCATATTCACCAAACTCATTGATCAGTCTACAAACTCAATGTGATGACTGGCGAACGGGATCCGCAATGTGTGATCCGGGCTGTTTACCATAAAACACGGGTGTTTACAGCAGCCATGCACATCTGATGTATTTACTGTCACAGCCGGGAGGCCGTGACTTTGTTTTCAACATTTTTCTCTGCCAATATCATGCTTGTCTTCCCGTAAGTGGTGCATAACTTATACCGCCAGAGCCAATGGGTTCTAGCTAATCCGCCAAACATTAATCATATAAATAGGGTCTCATTTTTATTATCAGACGTTGTCGTCGAATGGCCCTTCAAAAACCGCGGCCTACACTCGATGCGAGGCCGGGGCAAATCCCACTACGCTAGTCGATGAGTAAAATTATTGATTAAATTAAGTCTTAAGAACGAGCAACCATGTAAGACACGAAATGTAATAATTTTAACAAAAACAAACGTCAAATGAAAATGCCTACTAAAATTAAACGCTAATAATTAAAATTAAGCTAACACAAAATATTTTAAAGCAAAAGAAACTTTAGCTGTCCGATAACTAAATAGTTGGATGAGCGGTTTTTATGCAACTGGACATTGGCTCCCGTACGAACCTGAACATCCTCTCGTCCCATTTTTATCACACAAACGTTATTGACTAGGATTCCATAATATATATAAATTATTTATTGAGCAGCAATTTTGTCAGCCAGTTTTGGAGATATGTAGCTTTGAAGATATGTCTGTAAGACTATAAACCACTAACAAAAGAAACTACTGTGACTCATTTGTTTTAAGAAAGCACACACTCTGTGAATAGAACTTTCACGAAGATTTGACTTTTCCACAACAGAGCTTCTTTACTTCAGGCTGCGCTATGTTATCGGATCATATGTTTTCCAGATTGTTCCCACAAAGTTCATATAGCTTTATTTTACATAACGAACGCTATTCTTGCTTATAAATAAGCTGACGACAATTAAACGTTTTTAGTACGGGGAAATACACATGCAAGCTAATTAATGCGTTTGAATGGTTTCAGCTCAGCGTCTAGTATCCCCAACTATACTATGGTTGGGCCTTTAGTGCACTAAATTCGACAAAATACGCAAATTCTTATGAAATCCATCACTTTATAAAAAAAGATAACTAATTTGTAGCAAAGATATTTTTTTGGTTGTACTTTTGCAACTTTAGCCTACGTCCACGGTGAGCCAAAACAACACAGGAATTGTATTATTTTTCTGTAATATACTTTGCAGCCGTTAATATGGTGGCATTGCACTCTTATTATATAGCCAGATATCGGATTATGGTATTTTGGTTTTGGTTTTTGCAGATATTAGACTGCAAGTTTTCGGCTGGTGTGAATTCACCGACCGAGACGCTTAAGGCGTGTTCACACGCTCAAACTTTTTGCTCAAATTTTGAGCTCAAAATTTGATCAAACTTTGACACTGATTTTTAAATGAAAATTTCGATATTTGAAAATTTGAGATCAAAATTTGAGCTCAAATTTTTTCAGGTAACGCTTCTCGACCATGATTGGCTATGAAAAGTTTGAACCGTGTTCACACGTTCAAACTTGCAAAAATGCAAAAAAAAGATGCTTTCAAATTTTGATCAAAATTTGAGCGCAAATTTTGATCAAAAAGTTTGAGCGTGTGAACACGCCTTTAGTATTCACACATAACAGTACAATTACGGAGCTAAAAACTGTCCGTCGAAATTATGAAATATGTCTTGTTGTGTTTTTTAAAATTAGTCGGGGGAATAAGTTTAAATTTCTTTAAAACTTGAGGCACTGGTAATGCGAAACCATATTACTGAAGTGAGTTGGTGGCTGTCGTCACAATGTTTGATACAACACATTTTTAGAGATTTGAATGTGATTTGCCATGTGAAATTTCCTGAGCAGCATGCGAAGAGAGGAAGCATTTATTTGTATGAGCACTGAAATATTTTGTCGTGTCCGTTCGTCTGTTTTTCCTAGTTTCTTAGTTTTTTTACCTAGTTTTTTCTAAATATCTCAGGTAATATTGTAAAGGTTTCTGGGCTGGCAAAAATTATCAGCTGATTAGTTCAAAAATGTATCTATGCCTATTGTTCGCGGTGATACCGCTCGCTGCGTGATCGTAGGCTGACACACCTTCTAGTATATACTTTAAAGTATTAATTAACTTTATGTTTGAAAATTTGGGCAAAAACAGATCTACAATTATTCAAATTGAATGTTTCAAATGTCATAGGATATCATTAATCCTTAATTGACAGCTATTTTCGCAGAGATCTGGGTTCACGAGGTGTTTACGTTTTAATAAAACCAGTTGAGCGATGGAATTACTTTACATCGCCTGCGATATTCAGCTATCAATTTTTCGATTGAACAGCAAATCTAGACCTTTCAAATCAGATAACTAAACGGGAGTTTCGAATGTAAAAAACCCTTCATGAAATTCGCAGTCAGCGGGTCGAACATTAATAGATGATGAATAAGCAATGTTAGAGCACGTCATCATTGAATCAAATAATTAGCAAAAGTGGATTATGAATATTTTGTTGAAGAGTGTGACACTTGGTCATGCTCATTTACTTTCCATTACCCAAGATATAGTTATTTTTCGGGTTACCAGTGTCCCAGATTTATCTTTATCAGTATGTACTATCGCCTTAAGGCACCTTGGGGTTTCGATTTCGTTGCTTTGGTACGTTGGAGGTTGGGTATTGGCTACGCCTGAAGGACCTCAGTGGTTTTGACTACCCACCCAAGAAACTATGGTGGTAGCGGACAGTCCTAAAGAACTTGGTGGGTGAGTAATGGATACCCATTCAAAGAACCATGAGCCGGGGTAGGAAATACCCACAGAGAGGCTTGCGGTGGTAACTTCTGCAATACTTGAGGAGTAGACTGTGAATCTACCACATCATCGAATAAGAAAAAGCACATAAGTTAATACGAGCGTCATACCCTTCTACGTTTTTATAATGAACTCTCGATTGAATCCATGTCGATACTGGAACGTTCAAATTCGCAGTACGAGAAACTTGAAAATTTATTACGTTAAGGCAATTGTATAGCTCATCTGAATCATTATGAAGTATAGTGTCCTTGCTGGAAACCGGAAAACAGTGCCATAGGCCGTCGGCCATGACTCGAGCAACTGAATCGGCGTAGAGATCAGTAGGACATACCTTAACAAAGCATCGATATCGTCAAGACGCTCTCTGTGTTCTTTGCTTTCCGGACCGTATTTGAAATCAATTTCGCTCAAACCCTTAGTGTAAACCAATGACAGAGAATTGTCGCTTTGCGTCAAGCTGTCGAGAGCCTTAAATTCACATATTTTATATTTTATGTATATATTATATTTGTAATATATTATAATTACAAATAATGGGAGTATCATAGGAGCATATAGAGGCTTTATGGGGTAAACCCCAAAGGCTCGGTTCCCGCTAAGGCATCACTGCCTTCACCGCCCCTTCGGCGCTCGGAAAACAGTAATATAAGCAAAATAACAAAAAATTACAAGGAAATTACGAAGAAAAGTTTGGGAGAGTGGTCAAAATTTTTGGTAACCCTCTGGGTACCACACCCTTCTGCTGAACCGTCTTTCTAACGCCACTAAACCAACAAATTCGGGGCAGTTATGTTATACACATGTGTATGTATGTGTGTTAAGATATGTATAAATACCAAAACACTCGCCTCTCGCTAAGCCATAATTACCTTCCCCGCCGGCGAGCGGAAAATATTAATATAAGCAAAATAACAAAAAATTACAAGGAAATTATGAAGAAAAGTTTGAGAGAGTATAGAAAATTTTTGGTAACCCCAGGGTACCACACCCTTCTGCTGAACAATCTTTCTAACGTCACTAAACCAACAAATCCTGGGCAGTTATGTTATAGATATGAGTATGTATGTGTGCTAAGATATGATTAAATACCAACACGCTCGCCTCTCGCCAAGCCATCATCACCTTCACCGCACCTTCGGCGCGCGGAAAATATGAATATAAGCGAAATAACAAAACATTACAAGGAAATTATGAAGAAAAGTTTGAGAAAGTACAGAAAATTTTTGGTAACCACCAGGGTACCACACCCTTCTGCGGAACCATCTTTCTAACGCCACTAAACCAACAAATCTTGGACAGCTTTGTTATAAACTCTATATATACCTTCTTTTGTTATAAACTAATACCTTCTTTTGTTATTATATATATATGTGTGTGTGTGTATTATGATATGTATAAATCGTGGCCTTATTACTTTCGGACGCCTGCCGAACTTATTCGACTTTAGTAGTCATATGACTTGCAAACTTGGTTCTGAAGGGCATTGAAGTCCAGCTCATTTGCATGCGTACAAAATGTTTTAGTTAACCATTATTACACCATGGGCTAGCTTAAAATTATTGTTGGCAATTAGCCCAGCTTATCTGCATGCGTACAAAACGTTTTAGTTAACCATTATTACACCATGGGCTAGCTTAAAATTATTGTTGGCAATTAGCCCAGCTTATCTGCATGCGTACAAAACGTTTTAGTTAACCATTATTACACCATGGGCTAGCTTAAAATTATTGTTGGCAATTAGTCCACCTTATCTGCATGCGTACAAAACGTTTTAGTTAACCATTATTACACCATGGGCTAGCTTAAAATTATTGTTGGCAATTAGCCCAGCTTATCTGCATGCGTACAAAACGTTTTAGTTAACCATTATTACACCATGGGCTAGCTTAAAATTATTGTTGGCAATTAGCCCAGCTTATCTGCATGCGTACAAAACGTTTTAGTTAACCATTATTACACCATGGGCTAGCTTAAAATTATTGTTGGCAATTAGTCCAGCTTATCTGCATACGTACAAAACGTTTTAGTTAACCATTATTACACCATGGGCTAGCTTAAAATTATTGTTGGCAATTAGCTCAGCTTATCTGCATGCGTACAAAACGTTTTAGTTAACCATTATTACACCATGGGCTAGCTTAAAATTATTGTTGGCAATTAGCCCAGCTTATCTGCATGCGTACAAAACGTTTTAGTTAACCATTATTACACCATGGGCTAGCTTAAAATTATTGTTGGCAATTAGTCCAGCTTATCTGCATGCGTACAAAACGTTTTAGTTAACCATTATTACACCATGGGCTAGCTTAAAATTATTGTTGGCAATTAGTCCAGCTTATCTGCATACGTACAAAACGTTTTAGTTAACCATTATTACACTATGGGCTAGCTTAAAATTATTGTTGGCAATTAGCCCAGCTTATCTGCATGCGTACAAAACGTTTTAGTTAACCATTATTACACCATGGGCTAGCTTAAAATTATTGTTGGCAATTAGCCCAGCTTATCTGCATGTGTACAAAACGTTTTAGTTAACCATTATTACACCATGGGCTAGCTTAAAATTATTGTTGGCAATTAGCCCAGCTTATCTGCATGCGTACAAAACGTTTTAGTTAACCATTATTACACCATGGGCTAGCTTAAAATTATTGTTGGCAATTAGTCCAGCTTATCTGCATACGTACAAAACGTTTTAGTTAACCATTATTACACCATGGGCTAGCTTAAAATTATTGTTGGCAATTAGCCCAGCTTATCTGCATGCGTACAAAACGTTTTAGTTAACCATTATTACACCATGGGCTAGCTTAAAATTATTGTTGGCAATTAGCCCAGCTTATCTGCATGCGTACAAAACGTTTTAGTTAACCATTATTACACCATGGGCTAGCTTAAAATTATTGTTGGCAATTAGCCCAGCTTATCTGCATGCGTACAAAACGTTTTAGTTAACCATTATTACACCATGGGCTAGCTTAAAATTATTGTTGGCAATTAGCCCAGCTTATCTGCATGCGTACAAAACGTTTTAGTTAACCATTATTACACCATGGGCTAGCTTAAAATTATTGTTGGCAATTAGTCCAGCTTATCTGCATACGTACAAAACGTTTTAGTTAAGACTGCGGCTCCCCTAGTCCACTGTGCTTTTCGAACGTTACCGCTAAGAATGAAAGCTATAGCTTATGGCTTAGGATTGATGTACCTGGGAAGGATCAGTGATGAGTTTGTTCGATTAATATGATATGGCATTACCAAACTGTTGACTGTGCGTGGAAACAACGAGAAGGCGATTTCAGTGCAAAGTCGAAAACAATGGAAACAAATACAGATAGAGCCTAAATGACAGGTTCGAGGTATGACCAACATAGTGACTGCTCTGACCTGATCTAATTTAGCTGCAAGTTCATTTTTGCATAAATGTAGAACAGCTTTTAGAACAAACGCTTCAGAAACATTTAAGATATTACTTGTGATTACGAAACTAATCCCCCAAAAACGGTAATAGAGCTTACTTCGTCTATTTGATCAAGCTCATTACCCAAATTGAACTGCGATTCTTTAATACTACAATCAGATGGCGTTCCGTGATGTGACGATACTTGACATCCGGGAAATCGCTTGCTGAACATTGTTCGATTCTGCATTAGAATAAGTATATAATGTTATATAAAAATTTGTCAAACTGCAAAGTTTGCTTCGAAGTTAATTATCATATGGCATCTCAGGTTGATGTGAATTTTCACTCTTAACACCTTTTAATTAAATTGATTTTGATCAATCAAGCAACGCTTTTTCTACCACAACAGCAAGAGGAACTTAGAATTTGTTGGGCAAAAATCTCATGTGCAATTTATTGAGAGCCCAGGTTAAACTTATACTTAGTCTTAGGGTTAGCTTTAGAGGTACAAAACATTACAGGAGGACGAAACGTTGACATGGTACGGTGGGGAAAACTTGAACTGATGCATTTATATATCAATTTAATCTATTAAGTTATAGTAATAGATTAATAAACAGTAATTCAACCAGTAAGAGAATAACGGAAACAATTACGATAACCCCAGTAAACATGTTACTGGCTTATGGAAAAGCTCAGATTTCAGATAAATCAGTAGTGTAAACAGATTGTAACAAGTGTTATTATTTTGCTCACCTATAGTGCGGAGGACAAACATTACAGGAGGACGAGACCTTGACATGATACGGTGGGGAAAACTTGAATTGATGCATTTATATGTTATAGTAATAGATTAATAAACAGTAATTCAACCAGTAAGAGAATAACGGAAACAATTACGATAACCCCAGTAAACATGTTACTGGCTTATGGAAAAACTCAGATTTCAGATAAATCGGTATTGTAAACAGATTGTAACAAGTGTTATTATTTTGCTCACCTATAGTGCGGAGGACAAACATTACAGGAGGACGAAACCTTGACATGATACGGTGGGGAAAACTTGAATTGATGCATTTATATATCAACTTAATCTATTAACTGATAGTAATAGATTAATAAACAGTAATTCAACTAGTAAGAGAATAACGGAAACAATTACGATAACCCCAGTAAACATGTTACTGGCTTATGGAAAAGCTCAGATTTCAGATAAATCGGTATTGTAAACAGTTTGTAACAAGTGTTATTATTTTGCTCACCTATAGTGCGGAGGACAAACATTACAGGAGGACGAAACCTTGACATGATACTGTGGGGAAAACTTGAATTGATGCATTTATATATCAACTTAATCTGTTAAGTGATAGCAATAGATTAATAAACAGTAATTCAACCAGTAAGAGAATAGTGGAAACAATTACAATAACCCCAGTAAACATGTTACTGGCTTGTGGAAAAGCTCAGATTTCAGATAAATCAGTATTGTAAACAGATTGTAGCAAGGGTTATTACTTTACTAACCTATAGTTCGGACAACCAAATGATATAAATTTACTTATCAAGTTTTTAACTGCTAAAAAGCTCAATAACAGTGGTAATTGTAATAAACATGGTAAAACATATTACTGATTGACAATTTAAGTTTCTAAACTTTAACGTGTTATAATAAAACTTATTGTTTTTCTTATCTATAAAATTTGCCCAGGCAAATGAGTATTCTTTTGTAAAAACTCACTTTGTCCAATGCTGCAAACCTTACGGATTGTATAGAATAGTAATCAAACTGAGACTGTGAACAGCATGCAGTAAAAAGTTTACGTATGAAATTTTTATGGCACATTTTTGCACGAGCTGGGTCCAAGACGACGCCTGAAGGCTCTCCTTCAGGCGATTTCAAAATCTGTTAAGTGATCAAAGGTGTTCGGAGTGATGATACATTACATGGCCGATGTTTCGTGATAAACCAATATCGAACAAGTTAGGAGACAACAAAACTAACTATCCAATAGTTACTTCTGATCATGACATATATGTCACCCTCCTTCATTGCATTACTACCAGATTGCTCTCACCCGCAGAATGACTGGGGTAAGTTTTACAACACCAAGCTTAAGGCTAAACCCAAAACTTAGCTTGTGCACACATTTGAAGGCCAAAATTTTGTCCTATGTCCCTCGTTTTTCATCTCAACTAAAAATAGAAGATTTTAGTCGAAGAAGTTCTTATTCAGAAGAAAACGTTATTAAAACGAGCTTCTGTTGGACCAAATCATTCTATGCTGACCTTAACAAGTTTACGGCATATTTTTGACACCATATAGAACACACCTGTATAACGATCCAATTATAGTTGAGAAAGTGCAAATTTGTTAGGGTTCTGGATGCCAACAAATAATCTTAGGATTGGCGTGCCTCAAATTTGTGTTTTTTAGATATTTTTATAACTTTGTTTAGTGACCGACTTGGTTACCACCTTCTAGAACAAGGTTTTCACATATACAAATCATAAAAGATGTCACTGATAAAATTTAAATCAAGCTAGCTTAATCCTTACTAGGAAGATAGTGACGATAGAACCTTTAGCGAGATTAGCAGAAAATATTTGATGATTTTGGTTTTAAAGGAAACTTTCAAGATAAAGTCCTGTAGGCAATACACCCTAGACAAACTCAATACTCAGGCTCAAGTCACCTTTAGGGTTCATGAGGTAAATGGCTAGAAAAATAACAGCTTAGTACAGCTGCTCATAGGCCGAAGCCCCGGCTTTAGCTTAGTTTAATTATTATTGTATTGATGGACGGTGGCATAGCATACATTTCCTCTGATACACTGACAATTACACATATCACAGAATAATATATACCTATACCGTGAATATTTGAGTCAGCTCTGTGAAACAAACTTTAAGTTGTTATACGTTCTAGTAACAAAATTTGCATAAATGCTAAAAATGCGAGTGTGATTCCTTTGGAGCTCTCGGAGCCGAATGTTAAATTGATTAGTACTGCATTAGGCAGCCAATATACACCGTGACAATATGACCAAAAATGATCCGTCCATTTAAGATTACTCACAATACACAGACAAGTTTAAGTTGTTATACATTCTAGTAACGAAATTTGCATAAATATTTAAAATGCTAAAGATGCGAGTGTGATTCCTTAGCAGCTCTCTCGGAGCCGAATGTTAAATTGCTTAGTACTGCATTAGGCAGCCAATATACACCGTGACAATATGACCAAAAATGATCCGTCCATTTAAAATTAATCACAATACACAGACAATAATATTAAAATATGGGTAGAATTTGGCTTGAAATTGGATGAGTGCTACTACCAATATGACCAAAAATGATCCGTCCATTTAAAATTTATCACAATACACAGACAATAATATTAAAATATGGGTAGAATTTGGCTTGAAATTGGATGAGTGCTACTACCAATATGACCAAAAATGATCCGTCCATTTAAAATTTATCACAATACACAGACAATAATATTAAAATATGGGTAGAATTTGGCTTGAAATTGGATGAGTGCTACCACCAATATGACCAAAAATGACACGTCCATTTAAAATTAATCACAATACACAGACAATAATATTAAAATATGGGTAGAATTTGGCTTGAAATTGGATGAGTGCTACTACCAATATGACCAAAAATGATCCGTCCATTTAAAATTTATCACAATACACAGACAATAATATTAAAATATGGGTAGAATTTGGCTTGAAATTGGATGAGTGCTACTACCAATATGACCAAAAATGATCCGTCCATTTAAAATTTATCACAATACACAGACATAATATTAAAATATGGGTAGAATTTGGATTGAAATTGGATGAGTGCTACCACCAATATGACCAAAAATGATCCGTCCATTTAAAATTTATCACAATACACAGACAATAATATTAAAATATGGGTAGAATTTGGCTTGAAATTGGATGAGTGCTACCACCAATGTGACCAAAAATGATCCGTCCATGTAAAATTAATCACAATACACAGACAATAGTATTAAAATATGGGTATAATTTGGCTTGAAATTGGATGAGTGCTACCACCAATATGACCAAAAATGATCCGTCCATTTAAAATTAATCACAATACACAGACAATAATATTAAAATATGGGTAGAATTTGGGTTGAAATTGGATGAGTGCTATCACCAGTAACCAATTGTTAGTACGCGCGGAACTATATATATGAAATTAAAATATCCACTGTAAACAGCGGGGTGGTTCCGATCAGCGTTTATCCAAACTCTTCGACTTGTAGGAAGTCCAGACTGGTAACTGGACCGAGAAGCAGATTCCTTGCAATATATTTATAAAGGGAGAACTAGTAATAAGCATGAAAAATGTCGGATTTGATCACACCATTGTGGTTCTAAAATTAGTGGTTCTAATCTTTAATTTATAAAATTTTTGATTTTCACGTGTTGTATCGACACATTAATACAGGAGTAAAACATCCATTCATAAAAACATTGGCTACCATTTGTTCGTTCTTATTATAGGTTTTGTATAAAATGGTAAAAATGTCTCAAATTTAAACTAATTAATCGTATCTCATATTTCAATTGAAGTGCTTAAGTCTTGATTTATAATTTTAGTTTCTTTTGGTGTGCCTGCATGCTATCCCCAGCGTTTGATAAGCTAAATTTTGGGAAAAAGTTTTCTAAGGTAACTATTACCCGAACCACATTGACGAACAAACTCGAATTTTGCTGCATCGACTGAAAAAATGGTTAAACCGGTTCACTGGCTATGTAACTCCGTTCGTTTAAGCAGACGCCTTAACCTAAACATAATTGTAAACCTATGAACCCAAACAGTTGATTTTACACTTTCAGTTTAGCTCGGATTGCGGCTCAAAGGATATGTAAAGTCAGGGGATTTGTGGAAAAGAAAATTTTCAAAATTTTGGGTATCAAAGGCATCACAACAAAATCAAAAAGAAATTGTCTTAAATGTGCCCGAAATGGATATTTTACTATAATTTATAATGATGTGAATGGTATCAAAATTATTGCTGCTTCTTCAAAATTGACAAATTTCGGGCTGGTGGGAGATCAATAAAAATATCCGTGCCTTATTTACCGTACTGTCTATCGCGACACCTTTTCCGCTAGACTCATAAATAAGCTTTAAATTTTTGGCACTCATGCTGGTTTTTCAAACTTTTGTCTTATAGTTTTCAGATTTCTCTATGAAGAACTTTTCATGGTCCTACTCTGATCGAACAAAATTATTAATGATTAGCCTATATTTCACAAAATATTTTATGCTTAAAATATTTAATTTCAGGGGACATTAACGAAACAAAGAACCCCTTGGGAAATTAACATAGGTTCAATGTATCCTTGTAGCCTATGAATTCAATATTCGTTGTACTCAATAAATTTAATATTCAATCTAACTTATAGTTCTTCGGTTGTAAAAAGCTGTTTAATCACAATTACAGACCTTAATATCTTGCTAATACCTGACCAAAATAGTAATGTTTCGCACATGTTAGCCAAGGGCTAGGGGGAGGCGGGTAGGGGGTCGTCGTCCGACACCAATGTAGCCTCTGCTACTTCTATAACCATGTATACAATTGTCCGAACGTATCAGCATCTATATATAATTTCAGAGACGTCGTATATGGAAGCGTAGTCGTAACAGCGCAGCGGATAACCGTTTCTTCCATCGGTGCGAAGTATAATGTTAATGTTGATCTAAATCAACTAAATGAACGGTATATATATCCTTTGTACTGCTCTGAAAAAAATGATATATACAACTTACGTAAGTAGCAGCTGAAACCCAAATAGGTTCACCACCTCGATTCCAAATTATGCCCTCACGTCCAGGGGAGATAGATACGCCGCGTAGGAACATGGCTCCGGTCTTTTGGTCGTACATGTGATCGTCAGTGATTCCATGATATTCTGGATAAAGACCTAAAATATATTTTAATAATACAGAAAAGTTATCACAATATTACAATTGAATGCACCTTCACAACTATTCATGCTTCAGCTGACAGTCCTCGAAAAACATGAATTGCATCTTCAAATGTAGAATTTGTTATACGTCTGTCAGGTAACCTGTTGGCTGAAGAAGCATTATCTCTGATATTTGATCCGACAGTCCCAGTAATTGGCGCTGGCTAATAAAGAATTGTGTTTACGCCTGCCGCTCAGCCAACTGATATATTTTATCCGATGGTCCCAGTAATTGTCATTAGGGTATGAAGCGTTATGTTTACGCCAGCCATTCACCCAATTGATATATTTGATCCCGCGGTCCCAGTAATAGGCGCTAGCTAATGCAGCATTATGTTTACGCCAGCCGATCACCCAGCTAATATATTTGTTTTGACTGTCCCAGTAATTGGCGCTGGCTAATGAAGAATTATTTTTACGGCTGCCGGTCACCCAGCGGATATATTTTACCCTACGGTCCCAGTAATTGGCAAAAATATTGAAACATCACGTTGTGATGACACTTTCTTTTACAGAATACGGACAGCCACATGCGTACTTAACTCAGACTTGGTTAACAGTAATGTGTAAGGGCGGCTTAGGAAGGTAGATGGTTACGACGGGAGGGGACCGGAAAATGTGAAAGAAATTAAAAGTGATCACCTACTTGCTGCTGCATTAGTGGAGTAGGATATATATTTGCCTGAAAAGATTAAACACTTTCTTTTACAGAATACGGACAGCCACATGTGTACTTAACTCAGACTTGGTTAACAGTAATGTGTAAGGGCGGCTTAGGAAGGTAGATGGTTACGACGGGAGGGGACCGGAAAATGTGAAAGAAATTAAATGTGATCATCTACTTGCTGCTGCATTAGTTGAGTAGGGGATATATATTTGCCTGAAAAGATTAATTGAAATGTCATTTCTCTAAAGGGTTGCCGAAACGTTGTGCAAGGCGCATTATGAGGGGGCAACCATCCACCCTCCCGCCACGCACACATTTCGGCAAAATCGACAAAAATATGATTTTTCCGTTATGGCGCCCGCAATTTTCCATTATACCCCTCACTTTCGCAAGCGCGCTGTTAAAAATCATTGTTATTTAGGCTTTTCTTGTTCGTTCAATCAAAATGAGTTGTGGGGGCATCAGAAGATAACGAATGAAAAATTTTACCTTCCTGTTTCCGTGAAAAACGGACCATTGCTAGATGCAATAGGTCTGAATAATTAAAAAACTATTAGATAAATTTTGTTAACTAAGTAATTGAAATATGACTGAAATATTTAATCAGAAATGTAACTGGTTTTACACCTATTTCTCATCTTAGCTCGTTTATATTCCGGTAGTTTGCATTACCCGTGTTTTATCTGCGTTTTTCTATTTTTATTACTACTTGCATAATGGAAGCTGCAATGAGGCTATTCCTTAATGGTTGAGCTCGCCATGAATGACTTAGTCCGGCTGCAAAACTTTCCAGCTGCAACACCCAATGTCCGGAAATAAACGATTTACTACTACTAAAATCTTATCTATGTAAACATTTAATGATTACAACAATTTCACCGAAATCTTTTAGCTTCATCTTCCACCAAAATAATGCGTTAGTTAACATTTGGGTAGCTTTGGCGTCGAGCGATACTCATCTTGTCACCTCAACAAAAACAATATATTGGCGGAAAACAAAAGACTATAGATGAGTGATCAACTTATAGTTGCAAGTTTAAAAATTTTTATGTCAGTAAAGTGTTTGGAAAGTAGACAGGTTTACTTTATACCTTGATCAAATGAAAATGTTTACCCAGTAACTCACCGGTTAGAAATGAGAAATAGTTCGGATATCCAACGCTTGGAAAATTGGGTTTCAATCCTTTCGACACGAATACACCGTTGCCGATTATGGTTCGTACTCCAGCTAAGCTTTTCAGATTTAGTTCCGATGAACGAATGTCTTCGGTTTTAAGTCCGTCAACCATAAATACAATAGTTTTTGCAGCATTCGCACTGTGAAACATGCAAGGCGACAACAGAAATGCAGTATAAATTTGGAATAAATTTATCATGTAATTAACGCTCATATTTTCGACTATAATATATGGTAAGGAAAATGATTATAATATAAAACTACAAATTATTAATGTTTGATGCTGTCTAAAACAAATTTCTGTACGGAACGGGCCGCTAATAGAACCTGTCAAGTCTAGAAAGGGCGTTGAGTAAGATTGATCTAAGTCAATTTTGATATACAGGTGAAAATGTTCATACGTGATTGTTACTCATTTCTCACTTATGAAACTTATGCAGAAGCAGGCCGACATCAACCCAGATTAACAACAATAGTCAGCATATTTGTTAGCGTCACACAAACTAATATAAAGCGCGTTAAGCAAGATTGATCTAAGTCAATTTTGATATATAGGTGAAAATCTTCATACGTGATTGTTACTTATTTCTCACTTATGCAGCTTACGCAGAAGCAGGTCGACATCTTCCCAGATTAACAACTAATAGCATATTTGTTAGCGTCACACAAACTAATATAAATACAATTTTCTCGTTTCGTTACAGCCAAGGGTCCTCCGCTCCTAGTCAGCAGCACCCAGTCGTTATCCTTTCAACTGAATGGAATGCGATCAACTTTTTAGTGGTCATTCTATATCGGTGATGTTTCAATGCCGATTCTAGAATGTGACTTTCTTAAGAAAAACGTTTTGACTATCGATTGTCTTAACAAAAACTTTATTCATATAAACATTGATAATAAACAATTTGCATCGTGTGGTAATGAACAATCCTCATCACAGCGATCAACAGCAACAGTTTCGAGACAGCAGTCCAGGTTCTTTTCCATTATCCCCCAGCCCGCATTTGCCCAAAAATGGTCAGATTCTGGAAATTTTGGTATTTTTGTGATCATTGAGACCTCCCTTGTTCATGTCGACCAAAAAATTGAGTTTTTAAAATTTTAGTTTTTTCGATTTTTCGGGTCCCAGGTGCCTCACTCGGTGAACCAAAAAAATTTTTTTCTTAAATATTGGATTTTTACGCGGCTTGACGAGCTGAGTGTAATGGTGTTATTTATAACGGGATCCGACAAAGGCATCCTAAGTTATGGCCAAAACTGTTCATTTGCTGAGCCTCTCAGCCTCCGATATTTTTTGGTCATAACTGAGAATCCAGTTACTGGATCCCGTTAAAAATATGTCAGCTATGCGACATATAAGAACCTTAATTTTCAATCCAAAATATCTGGAATACATAAGCCGTTTTATCAGAAAGAAAGCTAGATTGTGGAGAGCTACCAGGAGCACTAACTGCTATGCAACATACAAGAACCTTAAGGTTCAAACGAAAATATCCGGATTACATAAGCCGTCTTATCAGAAAGAAGGCTAGATTGTGGAGAGCTGCCAGAAGCACTAACTGCTATGCCACATACAAGAACCTTAAGTTTCAAACGAAAATATCCGGAATACATAAGCCGTCTTATCAGAAAGAAAGCTAGATTGTGGAGAGTGGAGAGAAGCACTGACAGCTATGCTAACCTAAAGTTTCAAAATTGTATAAATCATTGGGAAATTATCATAAAAACCGAGAAAGGAATCTTCTTAATAGTCACGATAGAATTAAAATATGTAAATATATAAACAGTCGTTGTTATTACAAAACGGGTATCGGTGCGCTAAACGCATTCGATGGTAGAATAGTCATTAACGACTGTGACCGCAGTAATGTTATTGCAGAGCGGTCTTCAAGGAAAAAATTGAACAGTAGTGACGCATGTATTACCGAAATCCTGGGGTGGTTTGCTTTCACATCACAAATTGGGAAATCAGCGAAATCTCCGAAAACAAAATCGTAATAGCTATTCTCCTAACGAGCTTTATCAATATCCTTGTGTAATTTGCGTAGCTATATAGTCTTTCCTCTTTTCTGTCATATATTTGAACAATCATTTCGAACTGGAATGTTACTTGACGCTTGACTCTGTTTTACCGATATAAGTGTCTGCAAAAAAGGCAATCGATCTGATCCATTTAACTACCGACCTATTTCTCTTCTATCGAGATGCTATAAATTAATGCTAAATATTATATTTTCAAAACATTAAATTTTGCTTGAAAAATAACGTCATTTCACAAAACTAACGCGGATTTGTTGCAAAACACTGTACCTTTACACAACTCATAACATCAACTTACAATTGTTCAAAATGCATTAATTCCTGGCCACTATGTGGACATTGTGCCTAAATTGACTTTGCGAAAGAGTTCGATACCGCTTCACACCAAAAGCTCGTAAGTAAGCTAATCAAAAATTGGAATTGCAAATTATGTACTTCAATGGATCGAATATTATTTTGCTCGAAGATAATTCTAGGTGTATGTTAACAACAGCTTTTCAGCTAAACATACACTTCGCTCAGGTGTTGCGCAAGGCAGTACCCCTGGTCCAACAGTGTTCTTGATATATATGTAAATGACTTGCTGTTATTAAATTATGTACTTCAATGTATTGAATATTATTTTGCTCGAAGATAATTCTAGGTGTATGTTAACAACATCTTTTCAGCTAAACATACACTTCGCTCAGGTGTTGCGCAAGGCAGTACCCCTGGTCCAACAGTGTTCTTGATATATATGTAAATGACTTGCTGTTATTAAATTATGTACTTCAATGTATTGAATATTATTTTGCTCGAAGATAATTCTAGGTGTATGTTAACAACATCTTTTCAGCTAAACATACACTTCGTTCAGGTGTTGCGCAAGGCAGTACCCCTGGTCCAACAGTGTTCTTGATATATATGTAAATGACTTGTTGTTATTAAATTATGTACTTCAATGTATTGAATATTATTTTGCTCGAAGATAATTCTAGGTGTATGTTAACAACATCTTTTCAGCTAAACATACACTTCGCTCAGGTGTTGCGCAAGGCAGTACCCCTGGTCCAACAGTGTTCTTGATATATATGTAAATTACTTGCTGTTATTAAATTTTGAATGTGTAAATAGTTAATTATTTGCAGATGATGTATGATGACTATTCATTAACTTATCCAGAAGCGACATTACGAGGTCGATGCAAAGGACACTAAACTTAATCGAAAAATGGTCCTATGCATGGAAACTAAAATTATCAGCAACAAAAGTGCCAGGTTTTACACATTGGATAAGAAAATAAGCTAAATGAGTACAACTTGCGTGGCTCGACCTTACCGGTTGTATCTAAAGCAAAAGATTTAGGTGTAACAATTTCTAGATTTAATACTAAATTTCTAGAATTCAAGACACATTGTCTACACATAGCATGTAGGGCCTGCCGCATTGTTAACATACAAAAATGTTTATATACTTCTGATTTACTTTAATTTGTGCCTATAACTCCTATTTTCGCCCGATACTAGAATACGCTTCAGCTATATGGTCTCCAGTATATCTGTCTGATATTGATATCATTGAAAAGTTGCAAAGCAATTATACTAGCAAAGTATTTATTCATTGAAAACTATGCAGGGCTCGCTATGTTAAGGTGAATGCCTGATACAACACTCGCCACGCTGATTGTCATCCTGTCATATATTATATGTCAAATTTTAATAAGCTTGTTTGGAAAACACTAAGGACCGATTTATTTATGACGTATCTATTAGGTTAAATTGTTTATGAACAAGAAAAATACAAATTTGGTCGGCATTCGGGAACCGCGTTTTTGTGAATTAGATAACTAGAATAGTGTACAAACTCACAGAGTCTCCCGCTTTAGGGAACCAGGTCTCACAAATGTACAGGTCGGATTGTGATGTATTCTTCAACTTCATCGTCAATGTCACGGTATCATAGTTCGACAGCTAACACCAACCAATGGAAAAGTGTAGTGCTTTGGTTGCCGCAAATGAAATTCTGAAGGAGGAGAACCCGTTCATTATACGCCTCCAATGGGGAAACAAATTTCAACCTAATATCCATGATATATATCTCAGTTGACGTTAACATCAAAATGCTCGTGTAGTGCTCGGTGCTTTGAGGATTTCAAACAGTGTTGAGCGCTTGTAAAGAAAATCATCTGTACACTTTCAGCGCAACCAATTATGTAAAGTGGCTGAACGTGAAACTAAAGCCAACGTGGCTATTCTGGTAATCGGACCATCAGGTAGCCACTTGTAATATTTGCCTATTGGATGGACTGTGTCTGAAACACTGCCTTCCAGGCCCACGCGCTACTCTAACGTATTTTTGCTAATATTTCATTTTTTTCTATATTGCTGTTTTAGAAAGTCTAAATGTTGAACGCGAAATTATATCCATTGACGATGACGATGATAACGAAATTTCCATAATCGATGGCACCTCGGCAGCTACACCATTGTGCAAACTGAATAGCGATACAGTGACCAAGATTGATTTTAATCTCGGATTTTCGCAAAACGACCGTACTAGCCTGTGCAGAAAGCGTCGTGCAAGTACTGGTGAATCACAAGAGAGGCCGGCCAAGCTGCTAAGGCATTTTAGAGTCAATGAAAAGAAACATGGGCCAGATAAGGTGTGTAAAGTAGTAAATATAAAACTGAGCACTTTCTTGTCTAAGCGGAAACTGGGCAAACAACAGATATTGAATTAAGAAATCAATAAGTGAAATGAGCAAAGCTAAGAATTCTTACTCGCCAGTGGTGAAAATGCGACAAATGTCCGTTATTAGCTTTTTAGCCATATATGCTCATCAAGGGGTAGGGTTACCACCGTCTGCCCGGCAACCGGCTACATCCGTGGCTTTCTATTCCATTAGTGTTTTTGACGGATTAACCAGATATGCACGCAGCAACATTGCATCAGTCGGATCCTAATAAAGATACAAATAATCTTAGCATTGTCTTAAAATCTCGCGGTTACCCTCGCAAATTATTTCTAAATGTCTGGCAAGTTTTGTAGAGATATAAAATTCGCTCAGCAAGTAAAATCATTGGTTAAGACTGTTTCCTATTCTGAATGGTTAATATGATTTTCACACGTTTATGTGTATTTATAAATATTCTCGTGTGAACAATCCACTGTAAGTTAACATTCGTAATAGTGTTTTTATACACCGAAAATGTGTAGCTTTTACAGTATGCTCATATACGACACCTATGTAAACATTCATGTAATGATTAATTTAAATTTGTTTAAAAGTGGATTGTTCTCATTACAGTATGATAATTATATATATACAAAAATATATGCAATTTGTGTTATTATTCATATCATTTTCTTATTTCAATCAATGATCGCAAAAAATATGCGAAGCCAGTATATAGGGTGTATAGGTGAAATT
>JASANE010016921.1:0-24856 GCA_030248225.1 Trileptium ribeirensis
AAAAAGCATGAACAAGTATCAAAAATTACACATTGTGCTCGATTTTGAATCTGCAGTGAAAACTGTTATCTAAGGCCTATCTTGTTTTTATCTGTATTTGTTTCTGTTCGCGAACAAATTGAAATTAATACTGACGTCACAAATTAATCGTCTTTTGGTTTGGCTCGCAATGTTCGCGAAGAAAGCCAGCGAATCCAAATCCGGCATAATTTCGTTCGCAAGAATTCGGTAATCTTCGTTGAATCTTCGCGAACACAAATTTGCCGGATTACAATCACAGAGCTGTGTGTTCGAGAACAGTTTTGCGCTGGATTACGTTGTTCGCTGACAGAATTTTAACCCAAATACCAAAATAGGATTGTTGAAGGGCATGGGTTAAGTTTACTGTCGCACAAAAATGACCGTCGCATTTCGAGCGAGTGGCTCCCTAGAGATTTCGGAACAATTTTAATTATTAATAAATTCTATTTTAGCACAAATTAATTTACTTCGAACGAGGCGCGAGCAAGCGACAATAATTTTTGGCGGGTACTGTATGTGAATTAAGAAGTCGGTGTTTGGTTAATTATACTATATCATTCGAAGCAGCAGCAAACATATGTAACAATAAACAAAATCAAACATTAAAGGAACATTATGAAACAATATCTTTATAAACGCAAGACAATATCACTAGTTATAATAAACTGTAATAAATATTTCATTGTTGCTGTCAAAAATCACAGTGACAAGTTGATGCTGGTCTAGTTTTTACTGTTAAAAGTAGAATTTAAAGAACGTAAGAGCTACCATTAAATTGTATGTGATTTATTCAGCTTTTTATAAATTAAAGTTGAACGGTTCCACACACGCCAGAACATGCGAACAGTCCGCCACATAAATATCGACCCGAAACAGACCAACTGCATCACTAACTCAGACAGAACAAACATAATATTTTCATTTGTGAACCGATAACAAGCACTTAACTTCTCTGTCTGTATTTTATCAGTTTGAATCCGTACATTTCAGTTTCCTGTCACGGATCTTTAAAGAACAGAAAAATAACCGACAATGAATAGTTATCTAGTTGTGCTTTTTGCTACTTTTGGCTATGTCCAAGCTAAAGGTGTAACTGCTACTTTCTAAATTATGTCTTGTCGAATCTTCAATGACATTTATTATTGCATAATTAGGCGTCAGGATCTTTTATACGGCTTTTATAACTTTTGTGTTTGCGTTATCTTATTTCCAATAATATTAAAGTGCCCTTCTCACTGTAGTCGGGAATTTGCCGATCGAGGCCCTTAGTGTAATGATGTATGCGATACCTGCATAAATAAATGCTTACAGTTAGCCGCTGACGGTGATGCAGGTGGAGGTGGTTGTTGTTGAGATGCAACGTTAGCTGAGACGCCTGTGTTAGTTCTTTGTACACCGGCACGACTTGATTTCTGATGTTGTACCAAACCATTTTGACTTTCGCCAGTATCGTAATCGATATCGGAATGCGTTGGAACAGAAAGGAAAAAGTAGGTGTGGAGCTGCATTAAAAGCCGGTGTTTCAAGAGCCAAACTACCATTTGCGAACGTTCTTTCTGCAAAGCCAAATGTATTAAAAAACTTGCCCTGTTGGTCTTGAAAGAACTACCTTCTCCAGATGATCGGCTACTTTCTAACTAACGAGTAAGTGGACAATATTTTATCAGCTTGCCAAAATTTAGTTTCAAGAAATTTTTAACGCATTGTCGAAGTACAGACAGACTCGAGCATCTATTCGGAACACTACATACCAAATAAAATCATAAATAAATCAGTCATCTTATACGTGCTGGAGAATATTTCGTGACACGACAAAATCAGTCCAAGACCCTAATGAAAGTACGTTCATAACATGAGTATCAAAGAAAAGTTCACAATGCATTTTTCTAGAAATGCAAAAAATAAACGTCTAGCCTATTCTAAAATACGAAAAATTAACTACTTAAACGTTAACTTGATGTCAAAACAGTTTCATGACAGCTAAAAGAGGAAATATAAACAAGTCCATTCTATTCGAGCTCACAACGCCAAATGAGAAAATTCACGTAATAAATCAATAATTTAAATTACTACTCAATTAGTATTAATGTTCTTCCGACCTATTGGTTTTCCAGCAAATATGAAAACAGTAACGCCTTTAGATACCGACAGTACACTAACCATCTTCGAAACATCGAATGACACCAGATTGCAAAAATCAGTCAGTGATATCGGAATGCTGAACTGCGAAATCGTTGCATGAAAATATTCACCTGGAAACGATTTTGAAAACGAATCAATCAAACGTTCGCTGAAAAAACAATAGACAAAACTGTTTAAAATTTACAAAAAGATCATGTTGCAGCGCAGTTATACAAGAATTTTTTAACCAATGCACTATCAAGAAACTCGAAGACTAATTCTAAAACACAAACTATCACCTGTCAATACCCAAGTATTATTATTATCAAAAATACAACATGACTGAAAAATTTTAACAAAAATTTATTAAATCACTCAATCCATTGCTAAAGTAGAAAAAGAACTTTGAAAATTAAGAACGTTACGCTAAATGTGGTGCGCTAATGAGGGCATAAATCTCCATAATATCGTACATGACATCAATTCAGCATTTTTGCTCAAAACTTATTCCCGGGGGTCCCAACCCTCAATCATGGAAACTAACAGAGGTTGCATGCACGTAAGATAGGTAATATCTAAAACACAAAAATACCACGTCATTATCATTGCAATCATCTCCGACAAATCCCAGTATCCTCGTTTTGTCCTTTTCCGTGTGAAAAGGTGCCTTTCTGCTCATTTATGATAATCATCAAAGACAGTACCGATACTGTGGGGGATTAGCTCATAGCACATCACTACACTTACAATCAGAATTAAGTGCTCAAAAATTAATCGAGGCTTCGTTAGATTTCGATCGTTTGTGTTTAAACGAAAATCGATCGTTTAAAAGAAATTCGATTAATTTAACAAATTTCGATAAGCGTCAAAATAAAAATTTAATAAAACATGTTAGTTCGCGTTTAATTTAACGAATTTCGTTTAAACGAAGATCGATCGATTGCGTTTTCGTTCGATTTCGTCTGCGTTCGATTTTATAGGCACTTAATTCTGATTGTTACTGTACATTGAACATGAGCTGCCCGCACTGACAGCAGAATGCGATGTTGTAGAGTCTAAATTCATGATATCGATTATATATTTGCATGCAAGCCACAGCTGCCAAGACATAATAGTGGCGTTTCTACATTATGACAACGTCCACGTTATAAACAAAACTCATGCTAACAGGGCGATTTTAGCACAACAACTTTTGATCACATTTAATGTCATTTGGAGATGCCTTTACTGAGTGGAAACCAAAAATGTTGCCAGGGGCACGATGCGGAGGCACATTGTTACTGCCAGGAGCACATGACAAGATTATTGCCAGATTTGTAGTTTTCAGGATTTTTAATAATATTGTCCAGATAGTTCCTAATTAATTCTCAAAGCGGGGCGCTTCCTGTCATTCCATATGTAAATAATTTCGAAAATACAAATTCACTTGGTACCAAAACCCAATCACCGTAAAATATCAAACGACCACCACTCTGGTGATAGCTTTCTATCTGTTTTCGAGCACCATAAAAACAATTTTATCAATAGGAACTAGGCAAAATATGAAATAGATTTTCAAGGCAGAAAATAAAAAATAAAAATTTTGGCAAACCCAAAGATACCGCAGCGACGCTTCTTCACCTTCTGAAGTACTGAATCTTTACGATGCAAGAAAATTTCATGCAGTGGTATCCCATTAATTGTTAAACTTTTAGCTAAAAAGGGTTCCGTGCGCAAACGCACACATTAACGCGCTGCGTTAACCAAAATTTAATCTTATATTAGAAACTATGAATAGCAGCGCTGTTACATTTCAGGTTGAATGTGATATAATACCAAATATGGCTAAGTGATTTAAAATTAACTAATTTTCAGAGTACAATTAGAAGACAAGAAAAAACTTACAGTCTAAAAAATTTGAGCAAGTTCGATCCATAATGCACAGGTAATCAAAACATCAGTTTAGCTGGAAACAAAATTTTTCACTCAACCACTCACAAAACAAAAATATTTTATGAAAATAATCCTAAGCACTCTAAGCACAGCATTTCTAAAACTTCAGTGAGTAGAAAGTACTACCTGTTGAGAACTGCAGTTGGCGAAACGCAGTAAACGTTATTTTCAGCCAAGGGAAAAACAATAGTAGCTTTGCCCCAGTGAACCAAATGGCCTACGAGTTGAAATATCTACAATAAGGAACAACGCTACAGCAAACTATTAAAAACGGAAACATTTATAGAACAATAATTATAAGTATTGTTAAGAACTCAATATGTAAATTTATTATACTTTGTATTATTACATGTCTAAAATGTGCAATTTGTCTATTTTTGAAAACATGTTTATCTTAATTCTGCACAAAAAGCTATATCGATACACCAATGGCACAATATCGCCTATAATGCTATGACCAAACTGATAGTAGGGCCTGCGCACGTAGCATTTGCACTCCGGCAGCACATTTCGAATTGCCGTAGAACTATATACACAATAAAAATCAACGGAACTATAGACCAAGGCGATCCGTGAGGACAAAGTAAACGCGAATTTACAGGGACTAAATCAGCAATATAAATAATGATACCTAACGACCATATTCCAGTAAAAGTTGGAAATAATATTCGTGATCAAAGTACGAGCCGATTTTAGGTAAAAGCGAGCTCATATCAGAGCAAAATTTACATTAATATTTACAACGTGGTTGCTTAGACCCCGGTTCAATTTTCAGGAGTTCTTTCTAAAAAATTCGGGGTTCTATGTTCAGCGTAAACAGAGTTAACAAATATCAAAATACACCCATTATAACTTATTAGCACCGTTGAATTTAACACAAATAGGATCGTAACACAAATTTTACAAAATATTCTATAAAAAACTCCACTCCATAAATTGAGTCCACTCACCAGAACCACGTGGTCCTGAATGGTTTTGACTGCGGAGACGGCCCTGGGTACAGCTTGGGCCCAGCAAATTTTCTTTGGGTCCAGACCTTAAACTCTGGGTCCAGATTTACAATTTTTGGCTCGAGAATTTCACGAATTTTTACACAACAAAGAAACGTAATTACAAAACGCAATTTTACATTCTTACAAATACATAACTTATTCTTTGCCTGACCCAAGCCAGGATAAAGGACGAGGGTCATCCATGTAATCAACTACGTACACATGTAACCACAAACGGCTAAAAGCCTGCACTTATTCTTTGCCTGACCCAAGCCAGGATAAAGGACGAGGGTCATCCATGTAATCAACTATGTACACATGTAACCACAAAGCATGTAACCATAAAAGCCTACACTTTGTAATAGAATTTACTGGCAATTTCTGTGTCTCCAAAGCTGAAACCGCCCTGGGTTCAGAAAATTTTTTTTGGGATCACGTAAAATTATTTGGGTACAGACTCATCTGTAGACCAAAAAAACCTAGCTGCGGAGGCACGGGTCTTCAGGCCCAATTAAACGCTGGGTCGTGGCCGTTGCCGTTGAAATGGCACCACCTATTGTTTGAGCGAATCCTCCACATGGCGAATTTGAGCTGCCAGCTCGCTAGATTGAGTACCGTTCTCAGTCTCAAACGAAAGCTTCTCCTTTATCAAATTCATCAAGAACAGCGGCGTTATTGCGCTGTTTACGCTTTAGTTGTGCGGCAGCCCGCGTTTCAAGTTAAAATTGACAGAAAATGCACCCTCGACCGTAGCGTTGCCGTGGGACATAACAAGAACCACTCTCAAAATATTAAAAAATTCAGAATAATCTCGCCACCGTCTAGAATACCAGCATAAAAGTCATCTAATCGTGTGTCTTGAGGTTTAAAGGCGGTGAAATGTGAGATGATGGCCGAGGCACTGTAGAACGCATCGAACTTAGTGTGTACATTGTCAGCAGTGGTGGTGGTTATACGATGCGTCTCTATCATCGTCAGTAACGAATAGAAGCACTGCCGACATAAGGCAGGCGATGTGTTGTGCACCACCGGGGAGCAGGCAGATGACCCCTTCACAAACGTGTAGCGAATCGGAGACCGCCCTACAACTTTTAACAGCACGGCTTTCAAAAATTTGCGACAATAGGAAGTGAAACCGACGCGAATGTTTTGGAACATGGATGATTACTGAGCGCAGTGCGGCATCTAACCCACACTCGACGGTTCGCAGTAACTGATCGTCCATATGACGTGTTCCTGCAGTTGCAACAATAATTGTTGCAGTTGCAACAACAAAAATTATTTTGCTATCGTGTTAGAAGGGGCTAGAATATCTCGCATGAGGTAGACGCCCATCAAACTGCGAATAAGCTGCATAATCTACGCACAAAGAAACGGAAATATCGGTTTCGACGTCTGGAAACAGGTGAGAATTGGTTGGAGCTTTCCGAAGACCCAATGGAAGACGTGAAGCTTGGCCGAGAAAAACTTGTCGTCGACCACAGCGTTGCGCACGGTGTCAAATGCAAGATTGTGGAAACGCTAATCCAACTACTGAAACCAATTGCTCAAATTCAAAGGCATTTTGATCGCCCGCTCAGCAATGCTGGCGTTTTCGACCCAACCCACAATCCAGAAATTCTGCGGCCGTAGTTGAGAACCAGTCAGTTCTGTATATGAGGAATGGCGCGCAAGTGTGTCCTTGAATAGCCAGTAATGTGACATCAAAAAAGTGTTAGCGTCCCACTTCATCACACGATTGCGAGCCTGAAAGACCCGGCTCACAGACCGTGTCTCCCAGTGTAGATAGGCATCGCAACGGCAGTACTGATATTAATGTGACATCAAAAAAGTGTTAGTCCCACTTCATCACACGATTGCGAACTGAAAGCCCCGCTCACAACATACAGACCGTGTCTCCCAGTGTAGATGGGCATCGCAACGGCAGCACTAATATTAAGCTCGGCTTTGAAATTGCTGTAAAACTTATGGTTCACATTTGGGTCGTCCATCGAAATTTGCTGGACATTTGACAGCGGCACGGGAGCGATCCCAGTCTTGAACGCTTGGGTGGTATCACCAGCGCGCGTTCGTCCCATGAAAACTGACATCAGGTAACCAGAACGGACTCGTTTTGTCGTAAAATACCAGGAGCGCGTGCGCAGATCCATTTGACCGCGTTGAGCCACTTTGTTGAGAGCTTCGTCGAAGCAAACGACGACTGAAGAACACTAGAGCAGCCGCGGCAATAGCTGTTTACTAAAGAAGGGGGCGAGACCATACACAATATGTGTAGCGCAACTTATTGCACTTCAGTGTTATTTGTGCTGCGATAAAGCTGTCTGAAAACATCGTACGAGCAATTTCGCCAAATCACCTTACGAAGGATATAACAAGTATTGGGACACTGTTTAAGCGTCCACAATACGACAGCGCGATCAGCGTAGATGCTTCATTTCCACTGGAGACAATGGGACTCGCCGTTGTGGGCCGCTGGTAGAGGGCATTGGCGGCGGTTGCAGTAAGTAGTTCATCGCCCTGGTCATTAGTTGCTGGTGCAAAGAACCCTGTGACAGTAGTCTGTGATGGAACATCCCCAGCTACAGCTGCTTTATGACTTTGGCCCGTAGCGGGAATGTGCCGTGCGTCAATACCACTGTTCACAGTCGCAGCACTTTGCAAGTAATGGTTTTCCAAGAACCGGTGCAACCCATTTCCCAAATTTCGCGTGCTGCGACCACACACCTATGTAGAGGTGCTATGACTTTTGCTGTCATTGTTGATAAATCAATAGTAGCAAAGGATTCGGCAATTATTTAACTTTGGAAGTTCACCAAAACATCATAAATCTGTCACAATTCGAGTATATCATAACAAAATGCCATTGATAATAACAAACATTACTATTCTATTCTAAGTTCTATTAAATCTTTAAAATCATTTTTTATGTTCGTTCTACCTAGCTGTACGGCATTGTTGAAAATAATACTACCAGATGACATAACTTGATAATTTCGATACCGATTGGTTGAAAACGAATTGATTTGAGAAAATAGACTTTTATTTTTTCTTTTTTACATACCGGCCGGGCGCCAAAAAAACCTGGCTGTGAGCAAATACGATTGTGAAAAACCAAATGCCGTACCATATACCCAACTGTATCAATGAGCTATGAGGAAGTTAGCGATAACTTCAAACGCTCAACACTACTACGAGTTTTATTGGACGAACGATGAATGAGAATCTGAGAATGAGACCTATTTGTCAGTCATCGCACTACAAGTATTAGTATAACATATTGAAGTATCAACATATCGGTGGTCGAAAAAAAATTAACTCTACAGTTTAAGTATAAGGAATCGGATGCAGTTCAGCTCGTTCGTTCGGAGGACAAGCATCGCCGTTACTTATTTAATAATTGAAGTTAATAATCCCAACCACTCTTGAAAAATATACATCCAGATATCATCCACAACCAAAATACTGTAACATAAAATTTAATACCCACATGTAAATGTCAAAACGTGCAATTTGTCGCGTTACTATATATGAAAAATCAATATGTAACAGTAATACTTATATTTTGGATTCGTCAGTGGAAGTCGAAAACATGGTGCACGATGCAATAAAAAAATTTTTTTAAATAATTGGAAATTATTTCGGGGTTTTCTATGACTTCGGGGTTTTTTGGGGTCTTTTTGACCGCTTCGGGATTTTTCGGGGCTTTTTGACCAGGTATTAAGAAACCTGTTGCTTAACGTGACTTTAAGTGGAATATTATTGAAAATTTAAATAGACAATGCTAAATCCAGCGTGATTTGATTTCATAAAAGTTAAAAAAAATTGTTGTTCCCTCGTCGCCGAGGCATTGATTTAAACAAATGCAGTAAGGGTATCACTGCGGCACAAACATGACAATAAAAATAACTGGGCACCCCAAATTGGTGGGTGAAAACCCTAGCATTTTGAAGTTCGCCTTGGCAAAAACTGAAAAAATATTGGGCTACACCGTTTTATCGCTATTGGTATTTTTTGTTTCCACTGGTAAAAAGCACCCCCAAAGTACATAAAATTCTGTCCTGAAACCAAGAGTTTCGCAAAATTCGTCAAAATTTGCTTCAAAATCGCTTTTTCCCTCCATCAAAAGCGTTTTGGCAATATTTCTGACACGATTTTTAACCGTTTTTCTCTTGGAAAAATTCCCTCTGGAAAAACCCGGCGACCCCCGGTTCGGAATTAGAGGGGCCGATTCATGTCCCAAGGCAAAATTTTCAGCGAATGCAGACATCAAAATAATGCTATGCGAAATATTTGTATTATGAAAAATAAATTCTCAACGACAAATTTAAACAGAATGTCCACACTTTATTAAATATTTCTCTAGTTTCTACGGCACTACAAAAAAAGACAATATTGGTGCGTACAGTAGCAATCTACGGCAACATAGCCTGACTGCATTATGTAAATAAGATAGTACCTGAGACAATGGCAAATCTGTATCTCGAGCCAACTCGCGCAAACTACGCATCGGCGAGGCGAATTTAAGTAATCGAACGAGCGCAGGCGACGCGTCCAGCGGTAGTCCAGCTAGTATTTTGGATTTTTCCTTGAGCAAAATTATTGCATGATACGGACGGAGAACGGCAAGACAGCGGTTGATTTTGTCGGGCTATAAACTATTTCCGAATAATTGTTATCATTCACGAAAGATTTAAAGTCTAAAATGTGTAAATCATAGTGTGCTGCTGTAACAGGATTATCATGCTTTTTTAAATATAACCGCTAATTTCGGCAGCATTCCCACCAATTCTCAAGAAGGAAGCACCATTTTCATACTACAGAATAAAGCAACTACAGAACAGATGACTGGAGATTAGAAGTTTAGTACCTTGCAATATATGTCTAATCAAGGTCAGATAACGTCATTGAATATCTAACTATGATGTAACTAGTCGGTAGTGGAACTACATTTATGAGCGGAGCTTGGGCTGTGGCATTACGAATGCACTCAATTTTATGTTCTTCAAATAACTATATTGCATAGGGCTTTATCATTGGTAAAAATATTATATTTGAATTCTTAGACCCAAAAAACCCTTTAATGGTTTGATCGAAACGATTCTATTTCAATAAATAACACAAATATTCCAAATTCTCTATTTTAGCTGCATAAGCTTAACTAATTACCTAATTACTAATTAACCACTCAAAATTTTTTAATCCCAAATATCAGGTGCACACTCTGACATGATAGGCCTTCAAACAAAAAAAGTTTTTAAAATCGGTTCAATGGTTCTTGAGATCCGTCAGACCGAACGAACGAACTAAGGAACGGACGGACATCGACCTATTTAATCCCAGACAGAAAATAACTAGTCGATAGTGGAACTACATTTGTGAGCGGAGCTTGGGCTGTGGCATTACGAATGTACTCAATTCTATGTTCTTCAAATAACTACATTGCATAGGGCTGTATCATTGGTAAAAATATTATATTTGAATTATTCGACCCAAAAAGCCCTATAATGGTTTGATCGAAACGATTCTATTTCAATAAATAACACAAATATTGCAAAATTCTCTATTTTAGCTGCATAAGCTTAACTAATTACCTAATTACTAATTAACCACTCAAAATTTTTTAATCCCAAATATCAGGTGCACACTCTGACATGATAGGCCTTCAAACAAAAAAAGTTTTTAAAATCGGTTCAATGGTTCTTGAGATCCGTCAGACCGAACGAACGAACGAACGGACGAATATCGACTTTTGGTCACAGACAGAAAATACAAACGCTTCGCTCCGCTTCGCCTGGCTCCGCTCAACAATCGCTACAAGATATTTACATTTATCAGAAGCGGGATTCCCTTGTTGTTGCATTTTCGGCGTACTGTATGGCTCAACCACATTTTTGCAAATATATGCAGCACGCATATAATTTTTTGTTAGACGAGTATGATGACAGACTGGGACAATGGGAAAACCCACACGACAAATAATTAACAGTGCTCATGCTGAAATTAAATAAGCGCTCCACAGCGCAACGAGAAACAGTGTTAGTTGTAATAGCACAACATCGACTTAAACAAAATTATCATAAGTCTACTGAAATTTTAATTCCTGACGTTGTTCTGGTTATGTTTTCGGAGGTTACAGAAGATAATATCGTTCTACATATTATGTAGAACTCTACAGGACTATTTGCGAATAGCAATTGAACAGGTAGTGTTTTGTGAACGATTCGCACCGTAAGATTTGATTTTATTTCTGAGCGTGGTTGCATACAACTAAGAATTTAAATTCCAACGCTATTCGACTAACCTCAAGCACGGCTTCAACACCACTTGTATGTGCTTTATGAGGAATACAGTAGCTAACGTGGATCCAATTGTTTATATTCAGATTCACTACGCCGCTGTTACAAATGCTGCAAAAATCATTACCAAATAAAATAATGACACGTGATTGACAGAGGATGGGACTGTAACCAAAGTGTTCAGATTGACTTGCGTTAAAAACGAAATAAGTATTTATTGAGCGGAGCTCGGCGAAGCGTTTTTATTTTCTGTCTGGGAGTAAAAAGGTCGATGTCCGTCCGTTCGTTCGTTCGTTCGGTCCGACGGATCTCAAGAACCACTGAACGGATTTTAAAAAAACTTTTTTTTGTTTGAAAGCCTATCATGTCAGAGTGTGCACCTGATATTTGGGATTAAAAAATTTTGAGTGGTTAATTAGTAATTAGCTAATTAGTTAATTTTATGCAGCTAAAATAGAGAATTTTGCAATATTTGTGTTATTTATTGAAATAGAGTCGTTTCGATCAAACCATTATAGGGTTTTTTGGGTCGAAGAATTCAAATATAATATTTTTACCAATGATAAAGCCCTATGCCCTATGCAATGTAGTTACAAGAACATAAAATTGAGTACATTCGTAATGCCACAGCCCAAGCTCCGCTCACAAATGTAGTTACACTACCGACTAGTCATTTTTTTGGTACCATTACAGGCCTGGACACAACTTTCCGGTTCTCGGCAGAGCGTTTATTTTCAATAAACAATTTTCAAATTGAGCGAACTAATTATATTTAATTGTGCAATATACGTATTACTTAAATTTATGTGCAAAAAAATGTTACGATATTTTTAAAAATATGTTGTTATTAAGCAAGGGTTTCGCAGAATAAATTATTGTTATCCAGAATAATTCATCATTAATAGGGTTATTATATGTAACTACACAAAGATGGGAAAAGTCAAAATAACAATTGTAGTTTGAAATATAGGGTTGCCGCACTCCATTGTATATAGGCTAGCTTTACACTGCTAGGTGTGTTTGCTCGCCAAAGCAAATGTTAATAATCAGCAAGTTTACACAAATAGCAATAATTATTACTCTGTAGTTGCCTTGATTTTGAGTGAAGTAAACTAAAGACCTTTTTAGGGAACAAAAGAACCACGCAATTATCATCAGGATGATAACCCTATCTAAAACCCAGCATAAAATAAACAATATTAGGTAGTTAGCCTTGCCAAGCTGTCTCGAGAGTGCCTGGAGGAACCGAAATGAGACACCTTGGAAGAAGAACAAACGAGTCCAACCTGGGAGCATTTAGCCGCGAGAAATTCCGTTCATCCTGGTCAAACACGGGGACTCAATGGTCGTGTAGGTCACCTCAATCAAGCATATTGCTATAAAAATAATATTGATCACAGCTATTATAATAATGTATACTATACATCGAAACCTAACGACTGACATAATTGTAGGGATTTTTAACACCACAGGAAAATTTTTACGGATATTATATAGCATATATCCCAAGAAAAATTGAATCACTTTAGCCGCGCAGAAAATACCTGGCGCCTGGAGTAGGCAGTGCTATAAAATTGTTGGTGGCTCAATAAGGGAGAGACCAAAGTACCTGGGATCACATACTCTTCCTCCTGCATTCTGGACCGAAAACATGAGTTAGTGCACGAAAATCATCCTTGACAAAACGTATCAGCTTTCGCAAAAAGCAAAACAATTAAATAAGGTAGAACGTTCCACTTTGTGTCATGGTAATGACTAGTATAAAATAATCTTGTACAATGAAATAGTGTATGTGTTAGATCCTTATATAAAAATAATAAAAGAACAAAACTGAAACTGGAATCTCAGATAATTAAGCAATATATACACGGTTCAAAGGAAGATACTAACTACTAAAATTTAATGCTAACTTTCCATAAATTCAAATAATGTTCAAAATCATCATTCGTTAATATAATATCGAATTATAATATCAAAATAAAAACACATACTCATGATACATATTCTTCAGATCAGCAGCCAACCGACTTCGTTGAGGCATACATAAGTAGTGCGATTTGTAGTTTTTATCAGCTAAAATATATTTGACATTGTTAAACATTGCGTCCAATATACACCAGACTCGGAGCGAGCTCTAGCTGTCTGAACGACGGCGGTACCAACAACTTTACAAAACGCGTGAACCAGTAGTCAGAAGAAAACCTGTGTGGATGGGAAATACGAGTATTGATCAATTGTGCCTTACCGCGTTAATCGAGTTCCAATCGACATGGTCTGACGATATCTTAGACATTGTACCAAAGACGAGAAGCTGTTTGATTAAGAACGTAACTAGGATTCAAAATTGAACATTGGAAACAAATTGAAGCAAAATCAAGCGTCGTACCACAAATTTTTCGGTTTTCGCGTTAAAGTGGTTTGATTTCTATAATAGGTCAAAAATCATACCTCAATCGCACTAACTATTCTCACACTACAGTCTATCAGATTAACCTTGTCAAATACTACTTATTTTTACAGTAAGTTCAGTAACTAAAATAAAATTGGTACTATGTTCCTCGCCCGTCCCGTCTGCTTCTGAATCCAGGTCACCAAATTCATTATTATTATTATTATCAGAATTGTAATGATGCCGTAGATGATAATATATATGTTAATGCCAGCATGTCTGATGTTAGCGATGGGGTGAACTCGTCTCTGTCACCAACAGCACCAACGTCAGTAGTGGTAACGTTGTAACTCGCTGCCCTTACCGGTCAAGTCCATGCGGCTGGCCAAAGTATGAGTGGTTCGACCGTAGCGGGGCCTCAGCCCCCTGGAGTGCTCCTACAGAAAGCAACACAATTAATTCAAAATATGAACGCTGTATTAGTTCAGCAAATGTTCCAGTGTACCCGAGGCTTCGACTGCGTGGGGGAGGAGAGGAACTCAACTTCTGTTAATCCAACAACTTCTATGGAAATCACAGAACTAAGAGAGAAAGCCGAAACTTTTGAGGCTTCCTTTCAGGTGTGGCGGCAGGAAGATAGGGCCAGATTGGTGCCACCCAAGGCGCAGACAGTATAAGAAAAAGGGCCATGACCAACAAGGCAATCGTAAGCAAGCCTTGGATCCTGCTGGGTTCCCCTTTCAAGTGCTAGTACGGATTATACACCAGAAGCCTCAAGAAAAGAGATTAAAAGGCAGCGCTCTCCGACGGGACAACACCAAATGAGAGGAAGCGCACTAAAACTGATGACGTACAAACACATAGCTTTTAGTGTTGTGAAATTGGTGATTGTTGACCAAGAGGAGCCAAATAGGCTGAAAGGGGACATGGCATCGTGAAGAAACTCTTCTATAATATACAAAAAAGGATTGAGATAGAGACAAGTTCATTTTCAAGATAGCGAGCGCACGAAGAAGGTTATATTATCAGAACATAGGGAAAAGTAGTGCAGATTGTGCGTTGCAGACGTGAAATCTTTTAAATTCCGTCTGTGTGTGTGTGATCGGCCATAACTCGGCAACGACTCAACGGATCCTCATGATCTTGGAATCATTCGAACCGGTATAGTCGATTTACCGTGTACATCCCGGAACGTTTTTGATTTGGAGTCTGGTTCCGGGGTCAAAATGTGGGTTTTACCTCAATTTAGTACCCTTCATGGAAGCTAGGTTAATTTTATCTTAAACATCGAATTCTTCTCTGGTTGGTTTTATTTCACAGTAAAATGATAAATAAAATGTCGATGCCTCTTTTTTGTTTTTCGATTAAGGCTTCGGTTCTGGATTTACGGGGTATGGCGCCCCAATAGTTCCACGACCTACAATTGAAAATTTATTCTGACGTCTTTGGCGGCTGAAAAGTTTCACCTCGGCGTTTTCAAACATGGGAAACTCATTGCTGGTGCTGGTTTTGCTCTGTAATACATGGTTCCATGAGTACGGGGGTATGACGCCCCATAGTTCGGGGTCAGAGGTTAAAATGAGTGTTTTTCACCCCATTTTAGTACCCTTCATAGAAGCAAGATTATTTTTTCTTAACTTTCGAAATTTTTTTCGTGGTTCGTTCTATTTCGTAGTAAAATGATAAATGCCGCATGTTTCTTTTTTGTTTTTGTCCACCATCTTTTGACAAAAGCAATAATGCCATTCAGATGTTCATTGAACACAAATTTCATTTTTGCATTAAAGAACAGAATTAGTCAGTTTAAATATTTCATACATTATAATTTGAAAATGTTCGCGAACACACTGGTGTTAAAGCAAGGGGCCGAATTGCAATCGCTAACTGGCTAGTCCAAAATGGGGGCGGCATTTTCGGCTGCCCAATCGGCTCAAAGGCCCCTGCTGAGAAAAATAAACGTCTAAACGCGACTAAATCCGGCAAAAAATTGGCCCCCCCGGCAGGTGAACCGGGGCCCCGGCTATAATTTCCGTAGTTTGGACTAGCGAGGCTAATGGCGTTATGGATCAGAAAAATGTCTAAATAGGATACGGCTATTGAAATCCGAGTGTTGTTCTCTAACAACGTTTTGTACATGGTGTTAAAAGAGGATGGTTGAGGCACAACATAAGTTTACTCTTGCATTAACTTTCGAATTTTCTTCTCTGCTTGGATTTATTTCGTAGTAACTGCATTTTCGGCTGCCCCCCGGCAAAAATTCGGGTACCCACCGGCTCAACGCCCTCTGCTAAAAAAATAAACGTCTAAACAGGACTAAATTCGGCAAAAAATTGGTCCCTCGGCAAAACCCGGCAGGTGAGCGGGGGAGCGAGTACCATTTCCGAGGCTTGGACTAGCCAGAAAGTGATAAATGCCGATGACACTTTTTTGTTTTTCGGTTAAATTTCGGGTGCATGGGGTTTGGGGTATGGCATCCCCGTGGTTCATCGACCCAAAATTCGAAAATTCGTTCTGACTTCCTGGGCGGCTGAAAAGTTTTACTTGGGGAGCTTCTTGCATGACAAACTCATTAATGGTGTTGATTTTGCTGTGCGATCCTTGGTTCTATGTTTGTGGAATGGCGCCGCCATAATTCATCGACCCAAAATTCCGAATTTTTACGGTTACGTCCTGGGAGTCTGATAGCTTGCACTTGGAGGTTTTTGGACATGGGAAACTTATTGCCGGTGTTAGTTTTGTTCTTACTTGTGCCGTATTGTGTAATATCCACATATAGCATATGGATGTATGGTATCGAGAGCTGATTGGCTGTGCACGCAAAAGGCGTAGGTGTACCTATGCTTCACTACGTTCTGCAATTTCGATAGAGTTACTAGTCAGTGGTGGAAATGTGGAAACTCACTGCCCAGGCCGGTCAAGTCCATTCGGCTGGCCAAAGTATGAGTGGGGCGACCGCAGTACGGATGGGGTTCAGTCTCCTGGAGTATTGCTACAGAAAGCGACATAAGGGATTCAAAATATGAAACTTGTATTGGATCAGCAAAAATTACAGTGTACCCGAGAACCCCCATCTTGATATTAATAATTAGTTAATTTTAGGTAACTAGATTTTTGTATGTTGGATTTGACATTTTCTAAAACGTGATACTTATTATAAATTGATTAAATATTTAGTTGAAATACATGTATACACAAAAAAGATACCACATACTTTGCCTAATTGCTCCGCTCAGTTTTTGTAATTTATTACATTTACTAATATAGTCAACTTGGACTATTGGTAGCAATTATTGGTATTCAACGTGCTTGGTAATCTAAAAGACACTCGTTGTAAGGTAAAACACGCAATAACAGGTCGAAACAAAATAAAATTTCTGGCAACTAGCCTCGACGAACTATATTCAGGCCCACAGCGACCAAAGAGTGGTCGCACAATAAATTGGTAGTCAACAAAGATGTACTTGTTGAGCTGTTTCTGTTTTTGCAGTTTTTGGAAACGAAGCCTCTGTCTTAAGATATCGGCAGCGACAGGCGGACACCCGGCAAAAACTTTACAAAACTTGTTTCTTTTTTGTCATTTTGACAACGAAAATGAGGTCGCAGCTGTTAGCTACGATCGCTTCGTTTCAATAAACTAGTGACTTGGAAGGGAGAGTAAAACGGAGACACCGTGGTTTCAATTTAAGTTATCATTTCTGGTACTGGTCTCTTCACAACCAAACCATTGCATTCATCCTATCGAAAAACCAATAAACATAATTCTAAATGACCTGTATGCAATACATAACTAAAACAATTGAAAAGAGACTATATCCTGAAAATAGATTCACTGATCCTAAACCCAATAAAACTCAGGAAAAAGCATGAAATATGCACGACTGACTCTATATACTAAAATCGTTGTATTCAGCATAACGAAAAACCTCTGTATAGACTATTTTTGATGCCACGTACCACACTACTGAAGACCGACTATATTCTGGAAATCCAGTGAATTGACCATAAACCCAATGAAAACGGCTGAAAAGACATAAGATAGTCGTACTGGACTTAGGTAACCAAACCATTTCATTCAGCCTACCGGAAAACCTAGACAATTTCCTATATGAGCTGTAGGCAAAACGTAAACAAACTACTGAAGACAGACTATATATTCTGGAAATCGGGCTCACCAATGCATGAAATGGTGCTCAAAAGGCATGAAATATGCTCGCCGGACTATACGCATTGTATTCATCCTTAAGAAATACCGAAATACCTATGTAGAGCCCATTCTTCATGCCATGAACTCAATACATAATCTAACAAGTGAAAAAGCACTACGTTTTGAAAATAGAGTTCGTCGACCGTAAAACCATTGAAACCACATGAAAAGCTACATTATGTAGCACCTGCGACGTTAAATATATTTTGACAATATGTTGAAATAATAACTTCAAATACCACAAAATTCCACTTATTATTAAGCCTAGTTCTTTGGAAAGAACTTGCAAATTGGTGGTATTTTAGTTACATCTTGCTCAAACCCACGTCTCTGGCACCCTTCGGCTCACTGCCACACCAAATACAACAAATTTCGACTTAGTACTAAATAAATCAGTGTTGATTATAAAAATATGGCGCACTATTATAGATAAAATGCTGTTAAATAAAACTGGCTTAGTAGCTGACTTATTATAAGATACAACACAGATATTGGTGCTAAAGCATGCAAGGAACGAACGTTATGTGTTTACTTCAAACACTTAGTATACCATAAAGCATAGCTGTAATGGTGAATGGAAAGTGTAGTATAGAGTCTTTCAAGTATAAGTAAAAGTTCGACAAGTGGTAGTGCATGTCCAGATGTTCTGATATATTACACAATAATTTTTCTAGATATTAAGGGTAAACCATATACATGACTACTACTAGTTTAAGCAATGCCCAAGTTACTGAGAAACTATTCATAAGTCCATAGCATAAACGCTTCCAAAAATGCTTCCTCAAAATTTTATTTTCTCGTTAGTTACTTTGAATTAAAATAACCTTCATATACATTCTCCGCATCCTGCACATAAGCACACGACATCAGAGCACGTATGTATTTCTAATAGGATAATCCCATAATCATTAGAATTAGCGGCAGTATAAATTAACGCAACTGCTAGTGAATAATCTGAAACATAATTTTGTTGTACGCAACCGCTAGTGAATAATCTGAAACATAATTTTGTTGTTTTGCATATTGGTGAAATGGGGAGCAGAACGTAAACGATTGTACAGGAGTAGATAGGGAGAAAAGCATCGACTAAGTTGGGCGAAGTGACTTAAGAAAGAATAAAATTAGCGCGGTGTATGATGAATGGTCGGACAGTAACCATTCGGTTTTACCATACAGCTGATCTGTCCACAGTAGCGAAAACTAGCTTCTCACTTAGAAGCCGTTCATCAAATGTTCCCACCTCTACGTCCACCCCTCAACCAACTCGGGCGAAACCCACATGATCAGCTAAATGTCTCTAAATTTATGTTTTCTGCGTTGAAATTTTCTTTCACTGTAATGTCAAGTGATAAAACGACGTTTTATAGCCTGAAAATACATCGACGACAGTAAAAGTACATGCAAATATTTAGCATTTTTCAAAAATTTATTCCCCCACTTTGCAATTTTGCAGGAGAATGAACATGGGGCGGCCTGAAGTCCCCACGCCGTTTCGGAAAGCTGCAGACAGGCCAGTATAATGTGTACATTAATTAAATAAAATACAATATACTTTAGTCAATCACCTGGACACGGCTAAAGAGTCTATTAAATAATTAGGCGCCCAAGCATCTAACTTCGACCAGAAAAAAACTGAATAAACCTCTGTCGCCACGAGTTGAATTCATTCGCGCTTGCAAGTCGATCTGCCTCATATTTTATCAAGAACTGTGATACATAACGAGCCGAGAATTCAATAATTCGACTTTAAATCTATAGGTCAAAGTAAGCAGTGAAAAAGAACAAATTCTGCGATACCAACAAAATCCCGAACAGGACATTAGTCGAAAAACCTTGAAACTCTCAGTAACGATTGATTACCTACAAACATCAAAAAAGATATCGAGAAATTTAATTAAAATTTAAAATTAATTAAATTTAAATTAAAATTAAATCAGATCACTTGTTCAAATTTAAACGCCGATTCAACGAGCTTCGCGTAAATCAGCTTCAGTGTGCTTCAGTTCTTAGCACATAAAAAGAATATGTGAGCATCATTTGCTATATTGTACAATACGCACCAGAAATAATTGTCGCCTTTTACGAGAGCAAGCATGGAACGAAAATCAATGAGCAGTATTATGTTTCCCGCTGCAGCGAGTGAACATAGATCGAGCAGTGGTCATTTCTGCCAGGTCCTGCACAAATCAGACCCTGGCTAGTCCAAATAAGGGGCGGCCTCCCCCGGCTCAAAGCCCCCTGCTGAGAAAAATAAACGTCTAAACGGGACAAAATCCGGCAAAAAAATCGCCCCCCCAGCAGGTGAGGGGCCCCGGCTATAATTTCCGAGGTTTGGACTAGCCAGAGACCTATATGCTTAATTTACATTACTCGGCAAAAATGAGTGTTGCTCGTTCAATGATTCAACATTAAATCAATACTGGATCAAAAAATTGAATATTTTGGTGGAAAATAATGCTCGAATTTTTCCTCGAAAGATCGCTTTTTTCAAATTTGGTCTAAAACTGCTCAGACCTTGTCCGCACATAAGTTAACTTGTTAAATATTCGTTTGTTTCAAATGCGACAATACTTTCTAGGAGTAAAAACGCCGCAACAGCATTAAATTTTTAGAACTTTACATTTCAAAACACTGAATTTGGACAATTTTTAGATTCCATCATACCAGTTGCGAGGTTGCATAAAAATCGAAAACCTGACTCGAATCAAAGTCAGGACGTTTTAAAAAAAATTTTGATGGACATATACCGTGCATTAACTCCGATGCAACACCGGGACACATTTCAATGGAATTGCAATTATTGTTTTAAACTTTAATGAAGCTGATATCGTTATTCTGCTTTTACGTCAAATTTCACACACTCAAGCTTGCAAACCTGTCACAAACAAACACCAGTTAAACACGAACATTCTGCCAAATTGCCAATTTCCTCAATCGTATCGAGCATGTGTTTGGCTTGCTTACGAACATACGCACATCGCAGCTCCTCACGTGCCAGTGCAACCGCTATTTGTTTGCTTATATCGTAGTAACACTTTATTAGAGATTCAGGAAGGCTTGCCTAAAATGTAAATAACTTTTACGTATAATTTGTAGCATTTCATAGACGAAACTTCAAAGCTAAAGTAACGTCTCATCTAGCCATACCCTACTGGCCTATACACAGCCTTCCGACAAGTGGGTGGGGAACTTCGGAGGGCATGTTCACTCTCGGGGGAAAATTAAAAGTGGTGGGATAAATTTTGCTTAAAATACTAAATATTTCAATATTTTCATGCATTTTTACTACCGTGAATGTATTTTCGAGCTAAAAACGATATTTTAGCATCATAAATAGTAGTAATATATGTTTAAAAAGAATCTGCAAACAGAAAACATAAATTTTCAGACATAAAATATTTTTGGAATTAGTTGAACATGGGGGGTTTCGGCCGAGTGGGGTGGAAGGAAATGGGGGATTTGGAAAGTGGGGTCCCCCACTGTGGACAGGACAGCCCTAAACTTGATATATTGAATTCAACAAGTCCAATTTGAAAATAACTAGGAACTGGCTGAATGGAACAAACTGGCGAAAAAATCTGCTAATATAAACATGAACAGGAAAAAATGTGTAAATTTTTACAAAACAGTTGTTGCACCTAAACTACAGTTTTGGTGATGTTTTTGCTTCTTGCAGGAATCGAACACTATTTTCACGGAATTTGGAATTCGCACGGCTGCCTCCCTTGTAGGTACCAAGAAGACTTACGGTGATGTCAATTAGAGAACATAAGTGTCGATAGGGTAGGGGTTACCCCAACCAAATTAATCCCTGAAACGTCCACACAACCCTCCAACCCCACAGAAATTTTTTAAGACAAAATTGACAAAAATTGGGGAAAACGTAGCAAAAATTTGGCACAAAATAGCAAAAATTGATGAACCTTTCACGAAAACTGGAAATTGGACAAAATTATGAGTTCCTGCAACTTTCACAATGTATCCCCCTGCTGTCACTCCCACAACCCAACAAGCTACGGAGGTTAGCAAGCCGCAGGAACGCTTCGCCGGACGTGTATGGATCCCGCCGGATGGGTTGTGCACGCTGCCTACGTGGCACAAACTTCGAGGTCCCCAGGAGTTGGCTACCTCAACTGCTGGCAGGCCAAGAAGACCATACCGCTTTTCCCTATCCTGATCTCAGCTGGAAGTTTCAATGTGATACATCGTTGGGCTTGGCCAAACGCAATTTCAAATGCAAAATTAATTTATTGCCACAGTGGCCCCCACTAAGGTTTGGCAATCCCCTGACGTTTAACGTTGGATCGTTTTCGCTACGAAGTTCAATAGGTGGTCATCGAAACCACGTCAACGTTGAACCTTCGGAGCTATCGCACTCTAATTTCGCAATTCGGTCGTTCACATAACATTGTTCGCGAACCATGCAAAGACTTGCGACCTTTCCGATGTCAAGGCTGAACGCAGGTCGTCGATTGGGGCGACAAGATTTTGTTACATATCGCTACATATTAGATTAGACTTGAGTAACGGTGTGATAATTTGCACAGGTCCTAATAGTAGGACCCTTTGCATCACCGTGTTGTAATTCTTATAAACCTAGATCAAACCTCTGAGTTGCAACACAAAAACCTATTAATTTACTCAAACACATAGTCCTACCATTAGTAACTGCTAGTTGTTGAGCACCTAAGAACCTTTGCCTAGCTTCACCCCATTTTTTACATCTGAAAACAAAATGTTCAGACGTTTCAGCTTCCTGGCGACAGTATTCGCAGAGACTACTTCCTCTCAGTTTCATAACCTTAAGATGGGCATTTAAAAGATTATGCCCAGTTAAAACATGTATAGCCATCCGCAGTCTATCTTTGCTAAGGTTCCATAAGAAGCGAGATCTCCTATAATTGACTTCAGGAAAGAAAATCCTTGTCTGCCTGCAATTTATTCCCCCTCTCCACCGTCTAGCTTGTTGTCCAAACAGAGAACGCACCAGCGAAGTCTTCACAATAGAAGAGGAAACTGGAACACAAGGTTCCGGGCCAGACACATTCAATAAAGCACCTTTCTTTGCAAGGCTGTCAGTAATTTCATTACCTCTAATGCCTGAGTATCCCTTGACCCACGACAAACATAGCACATTTTCGGCACCTAGTCTAATTTCTTATGGCATTTAAGAACAGTGGCTGACGACACTACCGGCTTATCTAGAGCCTTAAGTGCAGCCTGGCTGTCACTGAAAATCCAAATATTCCTTCCCCTAGTACCTTGTTCCACGAGATGTTCCGCACATCTACAAATTGCAACAATTTCTGCCTGGAAAATCGTTGCCTTGGATCCTAATGCGAAGTGTAATCTATGTGTATTATCAATAACGGCTCCAGCCCCTACTCTAACTCCACAATCTGTGTCCATGAGTGAACCATCAGTGTAGCACACAAGATCGCCATCTGACAGGGTTCCCTCATGTCTTACACACCATTTCCTATTCCAACTGAAAAATCTTAAAATTCTGTCCGTTGGCATTACTATGGTATCACATATGCCTCGGGCAAATCTTTGCAACCTATAATATCCGCTACCCTCGCACTGAGCAAGCCATAGTCCAGTGGTTCTCAGGTGGTAGTAGCTTTCAACTGCCAGTTGATCAATAACGAGATCAATAGGTCTAATTCCCATAATGGCCTCTAGACCCTCCAGAGGAGCAGAACGAAGTGAACCTGTGATCATACGACAGGCCAGACTATGAACCTTCAGAAATTTTCCCAAATAAGTTTTCAATTTGCTTCTGTGCCACCACATAGCACAGCCATAAGTTAGGGATGGAAACACTACCGCAGTATAGAGGTAGGACATCGACTTTGGCCGTAGCCCCCAATTAACACCAACTGCACCCTTTATCGCAAAAAGAAGTTTTATTGCCTTCTGAGATGCCTGTTCAATATGATATCTCCAACTCATTTTTGAGTCTAGATACAACCCTAAATATTTTACGCTATCACAAGGCCTCAAAGTAGTACCGTTCAATGTTATATCCCTATATTCAGCCCTTGATCTCTTGCGAGTGATAACCATAAGATTCGTTTTACTCGAACTTATCGAGAGACCTCTCCTACTACTCCAATGTAGCATCGAGTTAAGCGCGTTTTGCATACGTCTACATGCCACACCCAGAGATGTGGCGGAGCAGAGTAAACTAACATCATCTGAGTAAGCAATACTCAAAACTCTCGATTTGTCAAAGTAAGCCAAAAGATCATCCACAACTAAGCTCCACAGCAGGGGTGATAGTACACCTCCTTGAGGGAAGCACCGAGTAGCTCTGACACTGGCAGTTGTCTTGCCTAGTTTTTCCAGAACTATTCTTGAATTAAGCAGGTTAACCAGCCAGTTCTTTATATATTCCGGCAACTGGAATCGGCTGAGACCAGCTAAGATGTATTCTATCATAGTACTGTCAAAGGCTCCAGACACATCCGCAAAAACAGCTACCACGTATTTGCCTTTGTGCATCTCCCCTTCAATCCAGGATGTGGTAGCATGCAGGGCCGAGATTGTACTCCTACCACACCTGTACGCATGCTGATTCCGCTGTAACGGATACTTGACCAATATCACATCCCTAATATAATTATCAATAATTTTCTCCATAGTTTTAAGAAGAAAGGAAGAAAGACAAATTGGTCTAAACGCCTTTGGATCCATATAGTCCCTCTTGCCCGGTTTTGGTATAAAAATTACATTAGATATCCTCCACTGTGATGGAATATAGCCAAGCCTCAGGCTAGCCTTAAATATGCGCTGCAGTAAATAAACAGAGCATTCGCAGGATAGCCGAAGCATGATTGTATATACACCATCAACCCCTGGCGATTTGAAACTTTGAAAGGAACTGATCGCCCATTTG